>CAUYRH010035476.1:0-16259 GCA_963574655.1 Perodicticus potto | reverse complement strand
CTCATTATGTCGCCCTCGGTAGAGTGCTGTGGTGTCCTAGCTCACAACAACCTCAAACTCTTGAGCTTAAGTGATTCTCTTGCCTTAACCTCTAAGTAGCTGGGACTATTGTTGCCTGCCACAATGCCTGGCTATTTCTTTCTTTCTTTTTTTTTTTTTTTTGAGACAGAGCCTCAAGCTGTCACCCTGGATAGAGTGCTGTGGCATCACAGCTCACAGCAACCTCCAACTCCTGGGCTCAAGCGAGTCTCTTGCCTCCGCCTCCCAAGTACTGGCTATTTATTTTTCTTTTTTATTTTGTAGTTGTCACTGTTGTTTAGCAGGCCTGGGCCAGGTTCGAACCCATCAGCCCCCATGTATGTGGCTGGCACTTTAACCACTGAGCTACAGGTGCCAAGCCTTGAATCATTCTTAAATTTAGAAAATCTTCCATAATAGGACATTCTGAATCTCTCAGGACATTCTGGTCTTTCAATGCTATATCTAAGCCTTGGGCCTCTTGTCTAAAACTGGGGAAGATTTGTCCTTGCAGTGTTTGAAACCAAAGAAGAAAAGTGCCTACTCTCATAGAGACTACAGAAGATAAACAGGCTGGCTCAATGAGGCAGCCTTGGATAGAAGTTAAAGTCCTTGGGTTTATCTGTCACTAGCAGGTGACCTCGGGTGAGGATGGAGTGTCTTTAAGGTTCATTTTCCTTACCTCTAAAGTGAGTATACAAATTGTCCCCTCTACAAAAATTGTAGTTGGTTTTGTTTTAGCCAAGTTGATACATACAAAAGCATGGAGCCCAGTGCCTAGCATACTGTAAGCACTCAGTAAGTATTAGTTTTCATCTTGGAGATACTTTTACACCTGTTTTTTAAAACAGTACATTGATTAAAATAAATACTGTAATACTAACATTTTAATTCCTGTAGCTGTTTACAAACTTTAAACAGGTAAAGTTTAATAGTATGAGATTTATGCAGCTGCCGGCCCCTGAATCTCTGTGCTCACTGTTGTTTGGGGGCAGTGCCTCTCCTTCCCTGTCGGATTCTTTATGGCTCAGATCTCAGAGCTCCCTGCGGACAGCTTACCGAGTGCTGCCTTGTGTCTCGGTGCCACTGTTCTTGCCCGGTATGGTCATAGGCTACTTTTTAAAATCTGATTTTGTATACGACCCAGCAACTGCATAAATGTTTTTTCTGGTTTTCAGAGACTTTTAGCTAGAGAAATAAGCTCTATTTATCCTGGTGACTCATTCATTGTGTCATCCATACCTGGTGTCATTAAAAACTGGGAAGACTATGGCATGAGATTCCACGCAGGAAGCCCTCATAGGAACGTTAGCATCTGTGGCAAAATACAAGGGGATTTCTCTGGAAGGTTTGGAGTATTTCACAGCCTGTCTTACTCCCCATCACTTATAAAGCAAAATCTAATTTGCTTGCTTTGTGTGGTATACAAGGCCCTCTGTGGCCTGTTTTGTCTCCAGACTTTGATTGTGAGCCTTTCGTTCCCCTGGTCTTACTACCTTACTTTCCCCTGTGGAAATACTTAAGAGTAGGTCAAATGTGTGAGGGCTCTTCTTTGTTCAGCCTTTATCTTCTGCTTGAAATGTCTTTTCTCCCTCACTCTGCCTGAGGATACTTAGTCATCTTTCAGGGTTTAGTTCAAGGATTGTGTTCTCCATAAAGCCTTTTCCTAAACCACCTCAGGTAGAAATGACTATACTTTCTATATGAGTTAGGGATTATTTCAGCTGTCAAGAGCAGAATGCCTAATAATGGATAGCCAATAGGTTATTTTTCTTATTTATTAAGAAGCTGGAAACAGGTGGCCTCTCTGCAGCTTTGTCTTTACCTCGTGATTACCAGATGGCTGCTGCAGCTCCAGATGACACTTCTGCATTCAAGGCAGAAAGAAAGGAGAAGGGATATATTTAGGGATAAAACTGTGGCACCTATATCTGACAAGTCCAGGCAGGAATTCAGGTTGGGCTGGAGACCAAGTTCAAACAATCTCATCAGAACTTGGTTTCTGTTCTTATTTAAGCTCTGTCTTCTGCAGTTGTTGGCTTTAGTTTCAGGTCCTAGGTGGCATCAGAGTGGCAGCAGAAGCTCCAGACTTCATATCCTCTTCCTATAGAGTCCAGGAAAAGGGAAAAGGTGCCTTTTGGTAACTAACACCTGTGAAGGAAAGATGAAGCTTCTTTCTTCAGGAGAAAGAATATCCCTTGCTTTCCACTGCATCTCACTTTCCACCACGGTTGTGGACTCAAACTGAGTCTGTTCCCTAAACCACATGGCTGAAAGGAAAGCATTTGTAGTTCCCTTAATAAGCAAAACTTGGAAATTGTTTGGCACAGGAGAAGTGGGTGTCAGGAGCAACCAACAAGGACCATGACAGTGGATGATGCCCACATTCTACCTACCTTATTATGTTGCCCCAGACAAAGAGTCCAGGTTTTTGGTTTGTGAACTGTAATGCTATGAGTCAAAGTAATACATTGATTAATCGCTGCCCTTCCCAACTCAAAAAGCATTACTTTGGCAAAGCACCACCTTGAAGTGATTACATACTTTATTTTATGAACTGCATTTTGTCATTCTTGGACTTGTAATACTTCCTGATCAGAAGCCTGGTTATATGCTGTTCTTACTAATAAATAGGTCTGTAATTTTTGTTTTTTTTTTTTGAGACAGAGTCTCACTTTGTCACCCTGGGTAGAGTGCCATGGCGTCACGGCTCACAGCAACTTCAAACTCTTGAGCTTAAGCGATTCTCTTGCCCCAGCCTCCCAAGTAGCTGGGATTATAGGTGCCCGCCACAATGCCTGGCTATTTTTTTTGGTTGCAGTTGTCATTGTTGTTTAGCAGGCCTGGGCCGGGTTCAAACCCATCAACCCTGGTGTGTATGGCTAGCACCCTAACCACTGAACTAAGGGCCCCAAGCCTAGGTCTGTGCTTTTATTTGAAATTAATTTTCCTAACAGATAAGTTTGATTACTTTAATGAGCTGGCCAGATTAGACTTTTGTGCTTTTCTCCTAAGATTTTATCACTCGAAAGTATGAGGAATTAAGAAAAATGTGATATCCTTGCTCCATATTTCTTTAACTTGTAGCATTTTTGCTTGTCAAGGCATAATCTTCTTTCTTCAGAGATGTTCCCTGGGTCATGTATAATAGAGACTATTTACTGTTTGCTCTAAAATTTTGTCAGGATTACATGTGGGGAGTACCAACATGCAAGCATTTCTTTAGGTTTCAGAAAGCGAGGATGGTAACTAAAATTTGTTGATGTGTCTTATTTATTTCAAGGATTAACTTTCAAGCATTATCAAACTCTTTTCATATAAAATTGGAAAGGATTTTGTTCAGTAGTCTTATATTCAAATCCTATGTTCTGCAATAAACTGTGTGGCTCTGAATGAGCCATTTGGCTTCCTCATGCCTCCCATGCATGGATCAGATGAACTGTTCGGAAAGTGCTTTTGTAAGCAGGAAAGCTCTCTGCAGACAGAGGTTCTTACAGAGGCTTAAGGGAAGCTTAATTAGAAGTTATTTACTCTTCCCTGTCAGTTATCACTTTGGTTTGTACATGTTAAATTAAATCAATTGAATCAAGTTCTATCAAGCTCTCAAGAAATGCTGATATGTAACTACTGTGTTTAGTTATTTCTTAAAATTCACGTACCCAAAGCCAAAAAGTCTCAGTTGAAAATTCAGAGTGGGAGTTGCCCCAAACAGCTTTTTTTTTTTGTTTTTTTTTTGTAGAGACAGAGTCTCAGTTTATCGCCCTCGGTAGAGTGCCGTAACATTGCACAGCTCACAGCAACCTCCAACTCCTGAGCTTAGGCGATTCTCTTGCCTCAGCCTCCCGAGTAGCTGGGACTATAGGCGCCTGCCACAATGCCCAGCCATTTTTCGGTTTTGCACTTCTGCCGAGACCGGGTTTGAACCCGCCACCTTCGGTATATGGGGCTGGTGCCCTACTCGATGAGCCACAGGCGCCGCCCGCCCCAAACATCTTTTTGTTCCCCATATTTATCTTCTCAGGAAATCAAAGGTTCTCTTCATCTTTCTCAGTTTTGAGGCTGGTGAGTTCCAGTGTAGGAATGGACCTTCCCTGTAAACATGCTGTTGGTATTAAGTCAGAGTCGTGACACCAAACCATGGTCAGAAGCAACTATTTTGTTTGGTCTTTCTGTGGCAAATATTTTATCTTTTAGGAACCAAAGAATTGGTTTTTCTTTATTTCAGAAAACATAAGTACTAGGACTGGTCCTGGCTGCCTAGCTGGGCAGATAGAAGATGCATCTCTTGTCTTTAGAATGCTTCCAGCCAAGTGGGGTCTTACAATGGTAGGAAGTGCTGTGGTAGGGGCGGAGGGGTACGAGGAAGGGTGCTGGTGCAGGGCGGTGGGGGGAGTTGGTCTTGGGGAAGATTCATCTGCAGTTATCCAGGGGTACGAGGCTGGGAGAATCTTCTAGACACAGAAAGCAGCTTGAGCAAGGCCAGGGAGGCAAGAGGAGGAGTACTTGCATTTGAGAACATAGAACGCCTTTGCTTGATGAGTCTGCTAGTTCCCGTGGCTGGACAGGGCGCTGTGGGAGCTGAAGTCTGGAACTCTGTTATCACTTGTCAATACACCGGTTGCCACTCTCCCAGCTATTTCACGTGATAAGAACCTAACTCACACTAGCTTAGGAAAAAGAAGTTACTGCCTCACGTAAATGGGGACTAGGGGAAAGTTGGCCTCAGGGATCCAAGGACCGAAGTAAATGATCTGGCACAAGTGGAATTTTGAGAACCTCTCGGCCTCGCCTCTCTCTGCGTTGTGTCCTGTTCCACTGTGGGGGACCTTCCTCCTTGCAGTGGGATAGACGGCTTGGCTGAGATCTTCTCAGACTGTGTCCTGGGGAGAAAAGCAGCTGCTTTCTCAGGTATACATTTATACATGTGAATGTTAGGGAAAGGCTGTTTGGCTTGGCTTTATACTTTCTTGAGCTGTGCAAGGGTAAAGTGCTAATTGGGAGCTCATCATCCTCTGCGAGGATCTTCCCCTACAGGACTATGATGTGACCATCAAGATTAGCACCTTGACTGAGACTGTGTAATCTGCACACCCCATTCATTTTTTGCTGGAAGAAAAGTCCGCTGATGGCCTTTATAACAAAGGCATCTAGTGAGGCGCCTCCCAGGTAATTTTGTGGCAGGGTATCTCTAGTCTCTGTCAGTTGGGACAGTTTTGCTGTCTGTCCTTGACATTCATGATCTTGATACTTTCAAAGGTTATATAGGCCAGTTATTTTGTAGACTGTGTGAGGTTTCCTCATGATTAGACCGAGATCTGCATCTTTGCAGGACGGTCACAGAAGTCCTGCAGAGGACTTTTCTCTGTTCCTCTCAGCTCTTTCAGAAGGTCCCTGCCTGATCTTGGTTTGCCCCGTTACTTGATTTGAGGTGGAAGCCCACAGACTTCCCCACCATGAGATTACTCTTCCCTTCTCTGTAATTGATAAGCACTCTGTGTCCAGGTCAATGGGACAATGTAAATATCTCATTCCTCATCAGGTGGATTTCCTCCCTCCCCTCCCCCATTACGTATTATTTTATATATAATGATAAAGTCTGTTTCATCATTATTCTGATGGTCAGGCTGTGCTTGATTTAGCTAGTGGGAACCCCCTCTAGTTGGCCCCTGTGTCTTTTGTCGTACACCCATCCTTCTATAGGTATGCCATTACCTTCTGGCACGGGAAAATGCTCTGGCTGTAGCTAATACTTTCCCTGCTCCCTGCCCTGTGGCCAGCTGTTTCTCCAAAGAGCCCTGGTTCCTTTAGGTGGAGAATGGAATTTAACAGTAAGACGTGCGTGCTGTGTGTGTTTGCTGCTATTGGAGGCCACAGTCCTCAGTGGATGTGGCTAGAGGGTATACCATTGTACAGATGTGTTATACACACCCATGTTCACATGTGTGTTTTTCTCTATTTGTATGTTTTGAAAACCATGAGTTCATCCAGATGCCTCCAATTCCAACTTGATACCTCAGGGTTTTTTCAAGTTTCTCATATGTATAGTCCTTTTTCTCAGTCTCCTTACTACAGTTACGTACTGGCAAATTCCCATCTGTCACCCACTATTACACTGTTGAAAAGCCAAAAGCCCAAAAGCCGTAGAAAGAACCAGCTCTTGCCGAGTGCCTACTACATGCCAGACTCTTCTGTTACCGTCTCTTTATCTGTAAGACAGGGATGATAGTAAACTTATGCCACCCTCTCGGGGTTGATTAAGAATCAAATGAGCATCGTGGTTTTCATTTGTCCTCCCCAGATGGAGCTCCTGGGCTTTGCACTAGGCTGCTGCTGTGCCTGCCCCCATGGGCCCTTCTTGCCCCTTGGACTCTGTATTCCTCTGGCAGCCCAGCATCTGTGCCTACCTGGCTCTGCCCTCCTTGAGGGCTTTGTGACTGAATTGTTAGGGGGATTTGGGAAAGGGGCAGATGCTTTTTGCTCTGTTTTGATCAATAAATAAGCTTAAGATCTTAAGATCTTTGTCTAACATGAACTAAGCTCACCTCAAAATGGGTGATGCAGATACGTATTTTGCCTTATTTCATAAAACACTTGAGGAAGCTTATATAAAATTATGTTAAAAATAGTTAAAGTTAACCAGAGTGAAGGGAAAGTAAGGGTGGGATAAGAAATTAGAGTGATGAGTTCTGTTAGTACCTAGAAATCCTAAGGGCCTATGTGATGGGTAGAGGTGGGAAGAAGCATGATTCTGATAAACTAATGAGAAGGAAATATAATGGACTATAAAATCCTTTTTTTCTCATAAACAGACACCTGTCAGTTATCCTGGAGAAGTAGCACCTTTTCAGGGTAATGGGGCCAGAAATTCCTATTGTGCATTCTCTTATAGAGAACATTGTGGGACCGGGTGCAGTGGCTCTTGCCTGTAATTCTAGAACTCTGGGAGGCGGAGGAGGGAGGGTGGCTTGAGCTCAGTATGAGCTCAACCTGGAGTGCAGTGGCATAATGACACCTCACTGTAGCCTTGAAGTCCTGGGCTCAAGTGATCCTCCTGCCTCAGCCTCCCAAGTAGGTAGGATTACAGGCATCACCATGCCCAGCTAATTTTTTCTTTTTTGGTTTTAGATATGGGGCCGTGCTGTGTTGCCTAGGCTGGTCTCAAAGTCCTCTCAAAGTCCTGGTATAAAGCAAACCTCCCTCCTCAGCTTCCCAAAGTACTGGGACATGAGCCACCTTGCCTGGCCCAACAAAAGTAATTACTTATGGAAATGATAAAAATATGTACACAATAGCCAATAGTAGATACCAGGCCCTAAATATAGTAGAACCTCTGCAAGTGACCACCCAAGGTTATAACAGACTTATCACCATATGGAGGTAGTCAACATAGGAACAAGGCCTACTCTACTGATACGTACATAAGATACGTGTCCGGTCTATGAAAATTAGGTCAACTTAAGGAGGTGGTCAATGTAGGGAGGTGGTCAGCCATGGTGGTCCCACTGTAATTACATAGGTTATTAATACACTATAAATTATAGATTTGGAATAGAGTTCAGGTGCCATTTTCAGGTAACCAATGAGTTTTTAATTTGGTGGCAATGATGGGGAAGGATGATTCGCTGATTTTTTTTTTTAAATTTCAAAATATGAGGTACAACTGTTCTTGATACATGGATTGCGTTTGTAATGCTGTAGTCACAGCCATAAGTGTGCCAGTCACCCAGACAGTGTTCTTTGTACGCATTAGGTAGGCTTTCGCCCTTCTCTCCTCCCCTTCCCCAACTGTCGTCTTCTAAAGAACTGACATTGAACTCTTTCAACCTGGAAAAGAGCTCTAGAGTTTAATGGAGGTATTTAAATTGCTAAAGATCAAAACTTTCCAGTCAGAGTGAACTTTGAGTTGCTTTGAGAGTCTTTGGTGTTTTTAAATCTTCAACTTTTAAGTTAATTATACTGTTGAGGAAAGATTATAGGCAATTGTTCAAAAAGGGGCTTGGGGGGGGTCCAAAGTCAGGGCAGTTTTTTGGCCCTCCCAGATGTATTCTTTATAATCCCAGCAGGTTCATACCGCTGTTCAGAACTTTCTCTTCCACTTGGTGTAATAGCCAAGCTATAACCTCCCTTAAGGGTGTCTTAACTCAAGCTGTTCAGTTCAGCAAGAAGTGTACAACAGCATTCAGGAGCAGATGTGGTGGTCCTGTTCAGCTAAGCGGCCAGTGTGGCTTGCCCTCTCAGCTACTTTACTTTAGTCATGCCAGGAATTGGAAAAACTGACCTCCTCATTGTTCCATATGTGGGGTAGTGGGGCCAGTTACTCATTGCCCATCTGTTAGGAGCCATCAGATGAGTTCTTAGTTATGTTTCCCTTGTAAATAAAGGTGAGAAATTAAAAAGCAAGGAACAAAAGGTGGGTTTTTTTGGTTTGTCATTCCTCTCAACCAATTTGTTTTCTATCTTTTTGATAATTGGTGTCCCACTTCCATAATTGCATGGTTCCAATTAGCTATAGAATACTGAGGAAAGTCAGGTTTTTAAAATGTTTTTAAAATGATCCTTATCTTGGACACTTTATCCCTGGAATTCTGCTTCACTGTTGGCAGCTTCATAGGCCAAATACAATCTTATTAGTTTTGTGGCAATTCATGCTGAATGAATTATCTTTCCTTTAGGTCAAGTGCCTTTAGCACTTGTTTTTCTCTAGGGCACATTTTATAAAATGACATTTTATGCAAAATTTCAAGTTATAAGTACATGCTGTGGTCATTTATTGGGGTTACTTTTTTGCCTGACCATGCCCCTCAGAATTCTTTTACATATTTTAGAAACCATTTATGTGATCTGGAATTTCTATGCTTGCACAGACGAATCTTTTAGAATCATGACATATCATTTTAGGTAGCGTCTTTGGTATGAATAGATAACTATTTGTGTCCCAAGAGGACAGAATCATTTTACAATTGAGTAAACTCTCAGGCTCAGGGAAATTGAACCAGCCCCTGACGTCCCATTCAGTGTTGGCACGTTCACATCACGTTCACACCAGGGAGGAACACCTGGTTTCTTCACTCCAGTCCAGAGTTGTAATTTTTTCACCGAGTACTCTGCTTTCTGCATTCATGAATGAGTGTTGTTTTAAGGGGGGGAAGATAAATTCTTGCTAATCTACTGTGCATCAGGTACTATTATAGGCACAGTAATGACAATATCCCCACTCCATCTTTTCTGTCCAGGTTTGGAATCAACAGAAAGAAATATCTGTCTCAGGCTGATGGAAGATACAGTGAATAGCATGGGTCCCATCTTAATAGAGGTCTGTGAGTCCTCACCTGAGTTGGATGGACCTAGCCCAGTCCCTGGCTTAGCTGGGTGCTGGAGGCTTATTTCTTGGAGAGAGGCCTCTTTTAGCATGTGCAGGGAGCAGAGCAAATGTGTCTGTCTGCAAGCAGCTAGCCCCAGAGCAAGGGACGGAGCAGGGTGTGACTGGGTCCTCCTTCCAATTTGCCACCTCCCAGGAGGAGAGAAGGAGGCAGAGTAAGGTTGTGTCCTTTTCTCTAATGGGTACCCACCCCCAGGAGGTGTCCTTCAATCCACATGGCATTATCAAATACCTCTTATTTTTCCCATTTCGTGAGTGAAAAGGCTGAGGTTCAAGCAGGTTAAGTGATCTGTGCTGTGGTTAAGAGCACAGTGCCTCCTGTCACTGTCACTCTTGGCCATGGGATTTGGGGCAGTGTACTTAGTCCTTCTCGTGTCAGTTTCCCCACTGATAATATGGAGACAATAGGAATAGTACCCAAACTAAGCAGGTGGTTGTGATGTTTGATTGAGATAATACACAAGAGGTGGTTAGCACGGTACCTACACATGCTCAGGCTCCACGGGTTAGTACATTTTACTAAATGGTGGCTGGTTGGGTTTGAGCATGAGTACAGATCAGCAGCCATCCACAGCAGGGAAAGCAATATAAGGCACAGATGGTGCTCCTGGAGAAGCAGCCACCCCTGTCCCTAACACAGAGGTGCTATTACCTGTCTCCTGTGGTGCCTTCCCAGGTCGTGGGCCAGACTTCAGCTTCCTCTTGCTGCAGGGAGGCCCACAGGGCAGGGAGTGGCAAAGAGGGAAGAGCCAGCCTGGCTGAGCCCTGGATGCTGTGCTGCAGGCATCCTGAAGGTCATGGCCCTGTCTGCACTTTATAGACAAGGAGCCCGGGTCTTGGGGAGGGCAAGGCACCGCCCAGGGGCACACAGCTGGTAAGTAGCACAGTGAAGTTTCATCTTGGCCCTCTGACTCAGACTGTCCTGGGCCCTGCAGAGGCCCAAGAGGCCCAAGATGCCCTCTGGGGTAGTCCCGAGCTTCATGCAGCATTCTTCTGCTTTGTCCTGGTGAATTGAAGTGCTTTCCTTCTCTCTGTTTATCTTCTATTTTGACTGACTTAACTGTTTTTCTAACTTGGCATTTGGTTGTGTTTATCCTGAAACCAAGCTAACGAGACAGTTGAAGTATTTGTGTTCCATTTGAAACAATAGGCGTGTGAAACTGTTGAACCTTCCTGCCAGCCTGCAGCCGCACAAGATGAAAAGCTTGCTGGGTCAGAACGTGTCGACCAAGAGTCCTTTCATCTATTCGCCAATTATTGCACACAGCCGTGGAGAAGAGCGGAACAAGAAAATAGGTAGGACCATCTATCCTGGCTTCCTAACTGTTTTCTAGCTCTCATTCCCAGCGTTTTCCTATATTTTTGCAACCTCAGGCCAGTTCATCCGTGTGTGTGCACATGCAGGCGTACGTGTGTATGTGTTCTGCGTAAGTTTATTTGGTTTTTGCCGCCTTTATCAGAGAGTTGCCTGTAGATCTGATTTTCAGAAAATTTATATCATAGAAGGCGATTTTGTGGAAGTTCTGGAAACCAGGAAGACTTCTGTTAACTGAGACTCCTCTAAACTTCAGAAGAGTGATAATTGGGGATCAGAGTGATTTTCACTGAAGTGACTTTTCAAGTATCAGAGAAAGATTAAGGGTTGGATAGTTTTCAGGATTGACTGGGGGATGAGGGGTGAAGTATCACTTTCTCTTGTGAACACTAGTGGTAAGGATAGCAATCCCAGGGCACGCTGTGTTGAGGAAGAGATTGGGAGCAGAGTGTTCATTCTTGAAAATCTCTCCTGGCTGGCTGTTCCATTTCAAAGCTTTCAGCCACTTTCCAGCTCAGCCTGCTCACATCCTTCCTATAGCAGATCAGGGGCCCCTTGAATCTGAGATTGTAGTTGCTGGTCATCGGTGATCACTGGCAATTGTGCTCACGTGTCACTAAGACAGACCTCTAGGGCCTGAAGCCCGACTCCTGCTTGGCAATTGCCAATTCCCTTTAAGAGTGTAAGTAGAACACTGGAACTTTGGAACTCTGCTTTGATCTTCTGTGCTTTCTTCCCCTTCTGTTATTTTCTTAATTTCTTCTCTTAATTTCTATACTCCCAATTTAGGAAAAACACTTCCCGACTCCTTCCACAATGCTGTTTACTCCAGGATATAGGCTTCCTTCTGAGCGTACAAGGCCACCTGCACCCTGGAACATGGACTGTGGTGGCCCCTGCCCTGCACCCCACCCTTGACCCTACTCACTCCCCACCCCTACTCTGTCTGGTTTTCCCTTCTCACCTCCTGCCACTGTGGTGCCTCTGCTCATGGGGACCGCAGGACTTCTTTCTGGTCCTTGGACACAATACATTTGTTCCTGGGCTTAGCCCTTTGTGCTAGTTCTTTCCTATGCCTGGAACTTGTTCCCCAGTGTCACTGGCTCTGTTCAGATGTCCCCTGCTCAGAGGAGCATTCTATGATCCTGGTACCTCCAGGCCACTCCTCTCGTTCCCTGTAGGGGCACCACCTGGGTTTCTCTTCCTACACTTCTCTCCGACTCAGATCTCTGTTTATCCATTTGTTTTCCCTCCTGCAGGGTAGTGTGAGGCCTGGACTCTATCTTGCTCCCTGGAATATCCCTAGTATGTAGAACAGTGATGAAATAAAGAATAAATGGATATTTTGAGTCCTACCTCATAGATAAGGAAACTGAGAGTCAGGAGGTTTGTCCAAGAACTCACAGAACTCAGGTCTCACTGCACATTCCAGGGTCTTTATTTGCACTGTGGGATTCAAGGGGCAATATGGACGTTACACAGAGTATAGTCTCTTAAAAAGCATTCTTATATGAACACTGAAGTCTCTTAGCCTCTAAAGGTCTCATAATAAACTTTATTAACAATTTATAAATTATCTGAATACTTGAAGAATAAGGTGTTTTGGAAGAGATAAAGTTGCTTTCTAAGATAAAGGACAGAACTGAGGTAAGAATACTAACAGGACCTATGCATTTTTAAGTGGTACCATGTCTTTTATTTAAATTGTGCTTTATAAGAGGCTATCAAGTATTAGCTCCTTTACTTTCCTCAGTATTTTTGGAAGAATTAATTTTCATCTCCCTTTTGTAGCTGAAGAAGCAAACTCAGAGATTTTGTGGCAAAGCTACACCTTGAAATCACATCTCCTCAGGCCAAGTGTTCTGTTCTTGTTGGTGTGTTCCGAGTCCCTCTGACGTGCACAGCATGTGGCAGAGGCCTCAGTTCGTTATGTGAGCGGCATTCAGTTGATGCAGGCAAGACAGAAGCACATGAGGAGTGGAGTGATGAGACGAAATGCATTAGTAAACCAAAGTCCTCTGAAACGGAACAGCTGTTGCCATGGGTAGCTGGCTACTTACCAGTGAAGTTGAATAAACAGTAAACACTGGTTAGACTGGAAATGGGCTCTGCAGGCCCTGGGAAAGCATCTGGACACTAGGAAGCAGTCGCGCCTGCAGGGAGTGGGCTGGGCTCTCAAGATGAGGCTCTGACTGTTCTTCTTAGCAAGAGAAGAAAATAAAGGAAGAGACATAGGGTGATGTCCTTGGAAAATGGCAGCTGATACTGAATTTTGGAAAATTTCTGAAAACATGAGCCCCAAGTATATAGCCTCCTGAGTATCTGTGGATATCTGTGTATGTATGTATAAGTCTTTTTTTTTTTAACGTATAAGTCTTTGAAATTTCACTTTTACTTTACTGAGTTTGAAAGACACCCCCACCTCATCTGCCATACCTCTGCTTCTGTGCTCTGGAGAACATATGGAGGTGATGGGAAACACAGGAGCGGGGCAGGCATCAGAGTGCCACGTGGTGTTCCCAGACGCATTTGCCACTGAGCAGGAGAGAGTAAAACCAGTTCTGTCCTTACTACATTTGGGGACATTGCTTCCCAGTCTCCTGCACAGAATTTCAAAGCAGATTCAAAAGTTCCAGTGTTCTACTTACAATCTTGAGAGGGTGTTGGCAGTCGCCAAGCAGGAGCTGGGCTTTAGGCCCTAGAGATCTGTCTTAGTGACACGTGGGCACAGTCGTCAGTGATCACCAATGTCCAGCACCCAAAACTCCGGAGGTGGGAGACATGGTCCTGTTCTGGTGCTTGTCCCACTAGCTCTGAGACAACGGGCACGCTACTCTCCAGGAGCCGCTTTCCCCAGCGGACCTGGGCTGATTGACATGGGAGTACTGAGGCTCTTCTCTCTGAGACTCCCTGAGGATCTCGGGCTGCTCTCTCTAGATGAGTCTTCTCCTTAAAGAACTTTTAAGAAAGAGAAACTTCTAGAGATGATTGAGAGCTCTGGAGGCACAAGATACCTCTTCTCAGGACCAGTGGTGTAATGTGTGGGCTCTAGTACAAAAGGAAAGCACGGGGTCCTTTGTTCAAATATTATGGAGGATTCAAAGACAGTGACAGCAGAGCAGTAAAGCAGACATGGCCACTGACTGTGTGGATCACAGGCCCCTGGTGCCTCTTCAGTCTTAAGAAACTATCAGGGCTTCTTTTTATGACGTCACGCTCTGCGCTTATTGAAGAGGGCTTAAGCAGACACTATGCAGTGATTCTTATAACTGTTTGATGCTGATGCTGCAGTCATTATTATATTCCTATTTACAGATGAAAAACAGCCTGAACAAATATAAATTACCTGCCTTAGGTCAGAGAGCTTGTGAGGAGGTGGTGGAGCCCGTTTCCATCCCAGCTTGTGTGACTCAGTGCTCGGGGATTTTTCCCTTTACAATATGGCTTCCCACCATAGTAAGAAATACCTGCTCATCTTGGCTAAGGATAAATTCAGTGGATGATGTAGGATTTTTTCTGAAATATAGCAGGAGGTCCAGCCAGAATGCACATTATTTGTTTTCTATTCATGAGTAGGAAAAGGTAATTTATATTCTCTGGCTTCTAATTCTTTTTGGCAATATATACTGATTGGTGAATGCCTGCCTGGGGGCTTCACATATCTTTACCCTAAATCTCTAATCTCTGTAAATGAATCTTCGTTGTATAATTGGGAGAATATCATCATAGTAGGGGGCACAGAGTTTTGGGGATGAGCAAACCCCTGAGGGCAGTTTTTGAGGCCATTTTCTACTGTAGCTTGGAAGGACTTGGCAGTCTTTGTGTCTGTGTGTCAGCTCCCACGGCCATCGTCTGAGCTACACTCTCCGCAGAGATTATTGCAACACAGGTGCTCAGCTTACGCATGGTGGGGTGAGGTGTTTTCTGTCATTGTGGTGCTTGGTGGTGCTGCCAGGCTTAGTGCCAAGGTTGATGGTTAGGGCAGGCCATCAACTATCTGCCAACTAGCTGTCCTAGCCATCAACCTTGGCACTTGTGTGGGGACTTGGAAAGGCTGTGGCTGTCAGGTGGACTTGGACTGCAGCCTGGCTTTGCGGCTTTTGCCTCCCAGTATGTGGCCTTGGACAACAGATCACGTCTTCCTGTGCTGCAGTTGTGTCATCTATGGAAAGGGTCATTGGAAGCTAAGCCAGAGGGTCGTTCTGAGGATCTGCGGAGGCGAGGTCTGTAACGTCCCTGGCAGCCATTCAGACCATGTCTGCAGCAGCAGTCGTGTGCACCGTGCGAGCTGCTGGGGCTATGGTGGTAAGCACCGTGCTTCCTGCCAGTGGTCCATGCAGCCTCAGAAGGAGAAGAGCTTGTGAACGCAGGCACCGCCAGATGCCCACACAGTGTGCAGTGTTGGCAGGATGGGGAGAGCCTGAGATGGGGGCTCAATAGCTGCTAATTCCTGTCCTCCCCACTGTTTCTGGGGAAGAACATCAAGGAAAGGGATCACCATGTGCTCTGACACAATAAGGATTGGAAGGGGGATTATCTTCTTCTTCAGGCAAAGATAACTTCTCATGCAATAAGTAATTTACCTTAGAATCATCCTTTAGTAGACAAAAACCACCTAAGTATCTTTTAGCACCTCAGAAAATGATTGTTTTTTTGAGAGAGAGTCTCACTTTGTTGCCCTGGGTAGAGTGCTGTGGCATCATAGCTCACAGCAACCTCAGACTCTTGGGATCAAGTGATCTTCTTACCTCAGCCCCCTGAGTAGCTGGGACTACAGGCACCCACCACAATGCCTGGCTATTTTTAGAGATGGGATCTCGTTCTTGTTCAGGCTGGTCTTGAACTCCTGAGGTCAGGCAGTCCACGTGCCTTTGCCTCCCAGAGTGCTGGGATTATAGGTATGAGCTGGTCCCTCTCAGAAAATGATTTTTAAAAGTTACTTTTTGACCATGACAGAGGAAACAGCTTCTAAATTATTAGGCATGGCAACTTGTTTAAAAAGAATGAGCTTTTTTGTCTGTGGGGGTAAAGAGCAGGCCAGGACACTGGCACCTGCAGATCCTAGCAGGCTGGATGCAGCTGCTGGGGGAGGGTGGCAGTGAGGAGTTGGGATGATGGAGGGACAAGACTTGAATTTCCAGAGCCCTAAGGGGTGAAGCAGTAGAGTGCAAAGAGCATACTTGGGTTTGAATCCTAGCTATCTCATTTATCAGGGCCACAAGGCAGGCAGGCAGTTCAACCTGTCAGGTGAAGTTTTCCTTTATTTAGAATGAGAAGAATAGTTTCATCAGATCCCAGTAGTGTATTTTTGATACTGCTTCCATTGCTTTGGGGGTCCTCCTCATGAAGTATTCACCCAGGCCGATGCTTTCAAGAGTGTTCCCCGCACTTTCTTCTAGTATTTTGATAGTTTCATGTCTTAAGTTTAAATCTTTAATCCATTGTGAGTCTATCTTCGTTAGTGGTGAAAGGTGTGGGTTTAATTTCAATCTTCTACAGGTCGCCAGCCAGGTTTCCCAGCACCATTTGTTAAATAGGGAGTCTTTT
>CAUYRH010035470.1:0-27278 GCA_963574655.1 Perodicticus potto | reverse complement strand
ATGGAAGAAAAAGTATCCAATGTATACACCCCTAATATGAAGCAAATTTATATCTTTCAAGTGAAGGCTACAACCCACTTATTGCACAATAAGATGGGGAAAGGGGTGAGGGAGGGAAGGGGAGGGAGAGGGTGGGGGGAGAGACGATGAAGGGTGAGATCACACTTGTGGTGCATATGTGAAGGGTCAGGAGAAATCTTCTAAATACGGATCAAAATTGTTTTCACATAGTAAATGGGAAAATATCATGAATGTTACATTAATCAGGTGGATAAAAATATCTCCAATTGTATGGGAAGCCCGCACACTGTACTCCAAGCTTGAATCATTGTACACAGTTATGACTCAATAAAAAATAATTAAAAAAAAAAAAAGATATGACCTGGAATCTCTCTTTAGATGTAAGGAGTTGACATAAAATAGAATGGGGAGGAAGACAGTAAACTCCAGGGGAGAAGCTAGGAGCCTCTTTGGGAAGGAGCCAGAAAAAGAGTAATTACTGAGTGGGGAAGAAAGCAGTAACTACATAATAAAACAAAAGGAATGATAATAATGAAGGGAAAGAAAATACTGTTTAGGAAAAACTTAGAATCTAAATGGACAATGAGTTACAATCACAGCAGTAAAGCCTTAGCAATATATAACTGGGATAGAACAAATGCACACTCAGGTGGCGTGTCTCCTGTGCAACATACAAATGGACAAAAATGGTCAAAATTCAAGTTTAAGAAGACAGGAGAGCACAACTGAGGCAATTAACCATCCGCGATTGGATGACCAGAACAGACAGATTTTAGTTTTGTTTTACTTTGTTTAATGTGCCTATACCTCTTGGGAAACTACTTCTCTTCCCTATAAAATAAGCATGTTTTATCCTATTTGTTAAGTGGTCTATTTAATGTTGACTTCACTTATCGTAACTCTAGAAATAGATATTTGATGCCCTAGTAATAAATTAAAACACTCTACATCCCTGGCTGCTTTCAGGGTTTGGCACATGTCTCAAACTACGGAAGCCAGAGATTTCTGAAGGTCTTCACCTGAACTATTAAAAATAAAATGAAAGAAAACAAACAAACAAAAACTCCTTATCCTCCTAGTTCTCTGAGCTAGGAGCATGTTGGACTGTCACTCCTGGTATACCAACCACTTGAGTAGCATATGCATGAGCAATGTTGACAAAGAGAGATTGTTATTATTGCTGACCTTGATTTCACATTTGAAGCTAATTCTTCTACTCAAGCAATTTAGTTATGTGAGCCAATCTATTATTTTTCATTCAGATTCAGATAGTATGGATTTGGTTTGGGGACTTATAGCACAATGGGTTCTGATATAATCAAGGATGTTTTATAGATAATAATTATTGTATAATAAAATGTATTGATAGGAAAACTTAGGTCAGCTTTATCAAAGGGCCAGTATACATATAATGAATAGTTTATTTCCTCGGTCATGAATTTAATCAAGGTTTTATACAGTGTATTTTAATGTCTACCTCTCACAAAAATTCTCCTTTAATCTAATCCATTTCCAGCCAACTTCCTGTTGTTTATTTCTATGCACACTTCCGCATCTCGCAACACATCTCAACAAAATTGTATACACATAGTATCTTCAATTGATAGCCTTTCATTTACTTATTTTTTAGCCCAGTCCAACTTGACTCACATTCTTCTACTCAACTGAAGTTGCTTCATTAATGCAAAAGCTACTATCATGCAGACAAAACCAATAGTTGATTTGATAATGAGCGCTTTCTCTAACTCAACTTCTTAGTGACAAATACAATGGCTTTTATGTTTTCTGTATAAACTATCTCTTCTATCATACAGCCTATGAACAAACATGTTCTAAATTCTTTACAGACATTAGTTCATTTAATATTCAAAATAAGACTTTGAAGTAGGTATTAATACCATCATGACCTTACAGAAGAGAAAATTGAGTATAGCAAACAGAATAACTTTCCCATGACTGTGCACCTGTTTGATGGTGGAGATTGACTTAAGAACCTAGGCATTTTGTTTGCAAAGAAATCGAAACTCCATAACATTCTTTCTTCTCATTTACGTTATGCTTCCTTTCACAGGTGTCTTTACCTTACTAAGTACTACCATCATTTACTTGGACTCTTAAACTAACATCTTAGAGTAATTTTGAATTGTTTTCTTTGTTCTTATTTTTGGCTAGCAATCTATCTCTGCTTGTTAGTTCTTCCTTCAGGATACAGTTAGACTCCCTTTACTTTTCTTGTTTTCTAGAGGTACCATGCGAATGGTTAATAAAAAACTGCTAGCAAGGGTCTCTCTTTCTATTTGTTTCTTAACAAATACATTCTTCACATAGTAACCAGTGATTTAGAAAATTAAAGCATTTTATCATCAGAAACAGTTTTAGATTCACAGCAGAAGTACAGGGAGTTCTTCTGTACCTTCTGTCTACATTAAGACACAGCCTTCCCTGAAATTCATATCCAGCACAAAGGCAGTAAATTTGATATAATCAATGAGCCTACATTAACACCTTCTTATCACCTAAAGTCTGTGTTTTATATTGGGGTGCACTACAGATAGTGTGCATTCTATGTGTTTTAAACCATATGAATGTTATGTATGTATAATTGTAGTGGTGTACAATAACCCCTGGCAACCACTAATCTTTTTTATGTCTTTCTACATTTGCCATTTCCAGAATGTCATACTCATGATGTTGAACATATTTTCAACATCATTTTCATTGCAACCTGCGAATCATCTTGAATGAGGTGTTGTTCATGTTTTTAACTCAGTTTTTGATTGGTTTGTTCATTTTTTTATCATTCTGTTTGCAGAATTCTTTGTACATTCTAGACAATTCTCACCAGATTTGGCAACTGTCTTTATCTGTTCAATACATTAAAAAAGTTACAAGAATTCAACAAATTTTATTAAGAACTAGAACTTTTAGAGGACTACTTGTAAAACACAGAAAAAAAAAAAAATTCAAACTGATTAGATTTCATTGCTCCAAACTCCATTAGGTAACTATGTGATAGATAATTTCACTTTGTAAAAGGAGGAAGCATAATAGTGTGTTTAAAAGTAGAAGCCCTGAAGTCATATGTATTTGAGTTTGAATTACATCTGTGCCATTTAACTGTTTTAAGACTGTATCTGGGGCGGCGCCTGTTGCTCAGTGAGTAGGACGCTGGCCCCATGTGCCAAGGGTGGTGGATTCAAACCCAGCCCTGGCCGAACTGCAACAAAAAAATAGCTAGGGGTTGTGGCGGGCGCCTGTAGTCCCGGTTACTCAAGAAGCTGAGACAGGAAAATGGCCTAGGCCCAGGAGCTGGAGGTTGCTGTGAGCCATGAAGCCATAGCACTCTACCAAGGGTGACAAAGTGAGACTCTAAAGAAAAAAAAAAGACTGTATCTAAGCTACTAAACAAAGTTCAGTTGCAGCAGATATAGTATGTATAATAATAGTTTATTTTATATAATACTATTATATGAATTAAATAAAATAGTGCAAAATAGTTCTAGCTTATCATATATAGAATCTTTACTATTCCCCTATTAGCAAGAAATGGAATATATAGTTACAGGGGTCTAGGAATGGAAACTTCTACAGTTTCACTCAAAGTCCAGGTTCATGCACTATGTCTCTTTCAGAAGATTCTTCAGTGAAGGTCTGGGAAACCTGTTATTTGGTACTTGGAAGAATCTTTACCCTACTTACTATGATCACTTTGATTCATGCTCTTGTGCTTGTTTTCCTTTCCTGCCATTTCTCATGTTTGATGCATTTCACACTGCCAGTGCACTTGACTACTCGACCTTATACATCAGGGAAGAATTATTTATTATAACTCCTCATTTTTGTTTCAGTATATCTGAAGTCAAAAGTCCATACGTGTGCTAGGATAATGTTAGGTAGGTGTTCAACAAACACGGAATTTCAGCAAATCTAGCATTCTTTATTACTTTACCTGGATTATTTAAGTGATCTGGAGATGAGGCATTTTTCCCATAAATGTTATCTAGATAATATCTTCCACAGGCAGTAGGATTTTCACTTTACAGATAGAATCTAACTATCTTATTGTATTTCCTTTTCTCTTTTCAGAATAAAGGTAAGAATTTGTTCTTATATCTCTGATAAATCTTAGTTTATAAATAGTTAATAAAAATTAATAATAATTAGATATTAATAAATCTACAATTGCTATATTTGAATTATAAAATAAAAATTTTTAAATAAGAATACAATACATTATAACATAAATTACATTGCTGTATCTTTAACTTCTTTCATCTTCAAGAAGATTTCATTCAGTTCTATAGAAAGATAATTAGCTCGATGCATAATTTATTTGTACACAGTATTTTTAAACTGCTGAATTAATGACTGGTTTATCTAAGAGACTGTGTAACTGAACAGACTGGTGATTTTTCCCTGATGTCAGTGTTTTTACTTGAATTAACTTCTCTTTCAATATCATCTAAAATTAATATGAACTTGAAAGAATAATGTACGTCACAATTTTAGGCTTTCCAGTTCTTAAGGTAAGCCTCACTTAATTACATTTAGGTCTATAACATACAATATTGCGAATCATAAAGGGAACCACTACCTCCAAGTAATGTTTGCAGCAAGCAAGAATCACTAGTAGCTTCTTCAACAAAAAAGACATAGTTTTGCTAACTTCTTCTATCAATAATGGCTTTTACTAACTGTAATTTAGCAATTAATAACAACACTTTTTAGAAATTTACAATCAGTTGTTAAATTTGAAAATGTTTACCACATACGTGACTTTCTGTCAAAGTTGGCTTATACCAGTACGATTCTTCAAAGAAGAGTAGATAATGAAATGAATACTCTTGAAATGTAGGTTTCAATAGAGGGATGATAAAGTTTATTTTCTTGTAATTTCCTGCCACGGTAATCAAACAGTGTGTGTGTGTGTTTTTTTTTTGTAGAGACATAGTCTCCTTTTATCTTCCTCGGTAGAGTGCCGTGGTGTCACACAGCTCACAGCAACCTCCAACTCCTGGGCTTAGGCGATTCTCTTGCCTCAGCCTCCCGAGTAGCTCGGACTACAGGCGCCTGCCACAATGCCCGGCTATTTTTCTGTTTTGCAGTTTGGCCAAGGCTGGGTTTGAACTCACCACCTTTGGTATATGGGGCCAGCACCCTACTGGATGAGCCACAGGCACCGCCCTGTGTGTATGTTTTTTTTTTGTAGAGACAGAGTCTCACTTTATTGCCCTGGATAGAGTGCTGTGGCATCACACAGCTCATGATAGCAACCTCCAACTCCTAGGCTTAGGTGATTCTCTTGCCTCAGGCTCCCGAGTGGCTGGGAATACAGGTGCCCACCACAACACTCAGCTATTTTTTGTTGCAATTTGGCCAGGGCTGGGTTTAAACCCACCACCCTCAGTATATGGGGCCGGTGCCCTACTCACTGAGCCACAGGTGCCGCCCTAGTGTTTGGTTTTTTACATGCTGCATGAATGGTTAAAACTTCTTGAATTGCATTGCAAATATAAACCTTAAAAAGATACTTACAGTAAGCTGAACATAAAGCCAAATTGAATGCCAGGGAAAAGAAATCATATGGAAGTTTATCTCTCCCCTGAAAAGCATTTAAAAAAATACCTTTTATTTTTCTGTTTACTCATAAAATATTTTGTAGCATATAGTCCATAAATCAGGCAGTTGATATTAAAAATTCAAGACTCAGTTTCCTCACCTATAAAGTATGTATAATAATGGTATATATAATACAGTTACATGAATTAAATAAAATAATAAAAGTAGTACTAGCTTACTACAGATAAAATATTTACTATTTTTCCATTATTAATAAAAATGTCATTCATAGTTCATTCATCATTCTAAAGACTTATTTATACTCTTCTTAAAAATTATGAAATTAAAAAATTATTGATATATTATAATTATATTCTTTTAGAAACAATTTTTAAAATTGGTAATAAAATCCAAGAACAAATTCAGTTATTCTTCTTTACTCTTTTTTCCCCATTTAAAAAATAAAAGGTAAATTTAAGCCCAGCAAGATCTGAGATTTTGTGTCATGTGGAAGGCTAGATGCCAAGCTAGATGTAGTGGTTGGGAAGACAATTAGAAGTTTTGAGATTCTACTTTAATCTATACCTCATCCCACAAAAGCTAATTATCAACTTTACTTAATTATACATTGATTACACGTCACTGTGGTTATTAGTAAATGAGGCTTAGCTTATATTTTACAGATCGAAATCCATTGTATGTGTTGTGTGAATCTGGCATTAATCAACCTCAGCTTTATTCTTATGCTATTAATTTGTGGTTTGAAGCAGAAAAAGAGCCTTGGACAATTTGAAATACAGTCTAAAATGTATTTTAGATTTATTTCTTTATAATTTAATCAATATTGAACTATGTAATTATGTATAACTCAAAAAGACATTCCCTATTTTTTTTTAATTTTATTGTTCTGTTCTTTTTTCATTTTTTTTCAACCATGCCAAGCATTTTACTTTTCTATTTAACTTATTAAGGGCATTTTAAGATCAATTCTGTCTCTAGACCGGGGTCCTCAAACTACAGCCCGTGGGCCACATGCTTCGATGTGAATTGTATTTGTTCTCGTTTTGTTTCTTACTTCAAAATAAGATATGTGTAGTGCGCATAGGAATTTGTTCATAGGTATTTTTTTTTAAACTATAGTCCAGCCCTCCAACAGTCTGAGGGACAGTGAATTGGCCCCCTGTTTAAAAAGTTTGAGGACTCCTGAGTGTAGACACTTATACCAATTGAATTACTTGCCAGCTTCATATCTTTATAACCTCTACTTAACTGCCATATCACTATCACTTGTTTTTAACTTGACTGAGGCAGCAAGAACAAAAGTACATTAGAGAAAGAAAATTAACAAAAATATTAAACTAAATGTCAGCTCTGCACTTACCAACACTTACGACTCTTAAGTGTTGTAATATGAAGGCAATATTCAGCAGCCCATTTCAATAGGTATCTACTATGTTACAGTCAAGAAAATGAGTTAGAAAACTACTATTAAAAAATTTTAAGGGCTCAGTGCCTATAACTCAGGGATTAGGGCGCCGGCCACGTACACCAGGGCTGGCGGGTTCAAATCTTGCCTGCGCCTGCTAAACAATAATGACTACAACAAAAACAATAGCCAGGTGTTGTGGCAGGGGCCTGTACCTCCAGCTACTTGGGAGCCTGAAGCAAGAGAATTATTTAAGCCCAAGAATTTGAGGTTGTGGTGAGCCGTCCAGCCACGGCACTCTTCCCAGGGTGAGACTCTCTATCAAAAAAAAAAAAAAAAAAAAAAGATTCTAAGATTCAGAGAAATAATGAATGACCAAATAAGCATATAAAAGAGTAATCTTTAAAAAGAGAGCATTTTCTCCATCTTCTAATATTCTAATGAAATAAATATTTCTAAGGTGGTTTTTGTGTAATCTGAAGATTTTCAATTAGATCATATACCACACACACAAAAAATACTCTGAACACCTTAGTACGTGAATCCTCCCTAACAGAGCAAATAGTTATAGAATTGTATCATGATCAGAATCATTACATCACAGAGCATTCTTTATAGGATGTATTCAAGTTTTCTGCTTGTCATATTTATAAGCAAACACTGAGTTATTTTAATATTATTTCAGCCCTTGGCGACATTTATTCCTACTTGAGATCTTAAGTGAGCTCAAGAAACGGCTTTAGCATCCAACAGTGACCATATAAATAAAAACTCTGAGGCAAACATGCAGATTTCCTTTCTCTGTCGCAGGGTTAAATATTTTGCCACTGCCAAGCAAAATCTCTTTGCAGGTACCAGTTGAATCTCTTTTTCTAATGGTGAACTTATGCGCTTTTGACATTCTCTTTCCTTTTGATGAAGAGAGGTACTCAAGATTGCTTTAAAGAAAAAAGCCTCATAAATAATAGCTTGACATGAGATCTTCAGATCAAGTATATTATGCTGCGATAATCAAATCTTCCTAAATTTGCATTTTTCCTTTGATTTAAATGAAAGCCCACACAACAGAGAGGAGACCAGACCCCAGCACATGTTATTCATCACGTTTTTTGTCTTCCATAAAGTGGAATATTTCTTTGCATAAAGTGACTATTTCTTTGCTATTAAATTTAAAATATTCATTTTCTTTTTAACATTAACTGATTCAACCAAAGATTCAACCCAATTCATTCAAAAAGTGGTAACTTGTCAGGAAAATAGCCTGCATAGAGCTAAGAATCTGAGGGAGCTATAATTGTTCTTTTTGACATAAGGGCTGATAATGGCAGACCTGAATTATGCATTTAGATGAGATCTAATTCTGAGATTAGTTCTCTTTCCCTCACAGAAAGTTTTCTTTACTCGGTTAGTTAGATTCTGTGTAAATATTTTGTTTACTTAATAACTTATAAACAGAGAATATGTATGTTTGTAAGATTGCTGAATTCATGATTTTATTGTGAGATTTTCAGAGGGAAAATAAATGAAATTGATGCATGTGATATGTTTCATTTGTTTTCTATTTTTTGTTCTAGGTCTAGAGCCACAATTGCCAGTGAGGCCATTTGTTAACATAAATCAGAGAGAAGCTTTATTATAAAATTAAGTAGAATTTTGGCAATGAATAGGTAAATTTTAACACCATGGGGATAGACAAGCTAATTTAATCACATACAAATTAAAGTACATGGCTCATTTATATTTGGTGTATTTAATATATACAAAGTGAAGCACCATTTTTATTATCTCTTCAAACAAAACGTGAAAATGTTTTTTATATCCTTGCATTTTTGTTAATATCTTTAGAAGGCATAAAACTAAATTCCTGAGTGAAATATTTTGGCCTAAAAATAATTTTTTCCTACGTAATACAGAAAAGGGTTTATTATTTATAAAGATAAATAAATACAAACCTATAAAAGCATATGTAAATAAAATTTTAACCATGTGAAATTACCTGGCAAATGACCTTTACTTAGAAGTTCATCTTACTTTAAATTGAAGTCAATTTAGTTTGAAATATCCATTGGCAATCTTCCAAGGCCTTCCTTCATTCTAATACTTTTGGTACATACAAATTTTACTATGTCAAATGTATTCTATTCTCTCTCAACTAATTATTCATCTTATCATATAACAAAATCACAGTTCATTAAAGAAGTTTGAATTCATTAAAATTCAACTATACTGCTCTATCAGCCCCATATATTTTAATTTAAATAAATTCCTTGAAGGTAAGGATTACCGAGTGTTTGATCTCTCACAAAAAAGAAACAAGGTTTAAATTAGTATACACTTAGGAAAGGTTTTTGTATAAATTAATGATTGAATTTAAAAAAACAGCATATACCAGTGCTTCAAAGATATTTTAGAATAAATGAGAATTAATCTTTTAAAATGACAATATTCATGATTTCAGAAGAAGTCCATTTTATGATCACAAAGAAAACTCTAAATTTAGAAGACTTGGAAATAAATCTAATCTAAAAAGTAAACTATAAATTGAGGGAAAGCTGGATTTTTTTCAATTATTATAAAATTATTTATAAAAGCAAGTTTATAAATAAATAAATAAATAAATGTAATTTAAATAGATATATAAGTTAGATTTTTGTAACAAGGTTACGTAGTTTCCAATTGGCATAATAACCGGTTTAATTTGAAAAGGACCTCTTTCATGGTGCTATTACCAGTAAACATCTAGTTTAATTTCATTATTTTCAAAAATTTTATTGAATTTTATTTTTATAGAACTAAAATCTACCTTTATCTGGAGTGGTTTATTTATCTATTTATATATTGTTTTGAGACAGTGTCTTGCTTTGTCACCTTCTGAAGGGTGCCATGGCATCATATCTTTCAGCAATCTCAAACTCTTAGGCTCAACTGATCCTCTTCCCTAAGCCTCCCAAATATCTGGCCGTATAGGTGTGCACCACAACTCCTGGCTACTTTTTAGAGACAGGGTCTCACTTTTCCTCAGGCTGATGTGGAACTCCTGAGCTCAAGATATCCAACCTCCTCAGTCTTCCAGAGTGCTGGGATTGTGAGCCACCACACAATCCTTTATCTAAATTTTTTTTTTTTTTTTTTTTTGCGGGGATGGATTTGAACCCATCACCTAGGGTATATGGGGCCAGCACCCTACTCCTTTGAGCCACAGGTGCCACCCTATCTAAAATTTTAATGCCATAAACATTGGCACGTTTTCTTCAAACCTGAATTCACATGTATTTATTGGACCCAATCTGTATAGAGGACAATTACACCACGCATTAGTCCAGTTATTATCCTTGAATAGTGTTGAGCGTGAGTCTGAGTGGACAAGAAACGTTACAAGTTATTCTTTTTGTGAAGAATTAGGAATTATAAACAGCATCTGCAACTCATCAGAACTTCTTTTATAATTAATGTGTCAAAACTTTGTTCCCCCCAAAAAGTTAAAGATTAATAAAATACTTTATAATTTGTTAATCAATGTCACATTTTAAATAATCCTTATTTTATGCACCATTTTAAGATTGAGTTTAATTTACATAAATCTCCTAATTCTTCTAAAGCTTCCTTTTCTTAACTGCTATTTTCAGTATTGAATAGGTCTGTGAAGAATAAAACATCAGCTCTCTATAAGATTCATGAATTATTCTACATTGATACAAATTAATTATTAGTGGGCTCATTAATTGCTGCAGTTTCTTTCTAGGCTCAGGAGATGACATTTAATAATATATATGATGTGAAGCAAAATAATTTACAGACACGTATATTTGCATTTAATGAGACTATTGCCTTTAGAAAGAATGAGATAGCAATACTTTCTGGTTTATAAATTAAATCAAGAAGCTTTTCTTGGATGAGGAATAAGAGAGTGGGCAGTCAGGAATTATTCAAAAGTTTTTCGTCAAGACTGGTTCAAGTTGCTCATGCTTATACTTTTATCTCTAAGTTTCTTAAATTTAGGATAAGTCATGTATATAACATGTGGCATACAAATAGATATAAACTGTTCTGTGTCTCATGCCAGTCCAAGAATTCTGAGGTAAGCATATTTGCTACACAAATGTCCAAATTTTGACCCTACTCTGCCAACTAACAAGAAGTTCCAATACATACAACTGAATTTCTTCCCTACATCCCAAGCAACACAATCCTTCACAAGATTGGGGCCGCTTAGTGAATTCAACTCCCTGTATCATTTTTGCAATATATATATATTTTTGTCTCTCTCTTTCTATTAACTGCAGACCTGACAAAAATAATCAGATCTAATCTTTATTCTATTGCCTTTCTACTCAAGTATTACTTGCAGATGAGACTCTGAAAGATGAAATAACTAAATACAGCACATTATGTATTTGTGCATTTTTTTAGTTGTTATAGTGGTATTTATAGTCTAACCATAAGTAAATTCCTCATCAACATCATTTTTAAAGGTTTTAATTTTAATATTTCCCTAATGTTTCAGAAGACTGCAGTGAGAGATGTGTCAGAGTATCTATTCTACCATATCTCTGAAACAGAAGGCCATCTCATTTCCTTTGATGTCACCATTATTCGTGCTCTTTCTCACTACCAGACCTTCAATGAATGACCACGATGGCACCTGGGACCTTTTCTAAACATTGATGACTAAGAGTTTATAATACACTGAATGTCTAGTTTCTTCAAATTTCTGTATTTTATTTTTTTAAGGGGCAAACAACTATGAATAACCTTAACCCCTAGGAAAACTAGCCCAAGTAATAACTTGAACTTAGAGATGGCTTATGAACGCTTCCAAAATTATCTTGCATCTAATTTTCCAGAAAGGTAAAAACAAAGTATTATCCAGTGAGCTAAATTCTCAGCAGGGAACAAATTTTTAAGCTGGTTGCCATGGTAATTCCATTTCTGTATGTAATTCCTACACAACTTAGCTTAGCTTGATAGAATTTGGGCTGAGTAATGAAATGGAAGGAAAGCACTGATGATTTTACTTGCCTTCAAAATGCCCACAATTAGAAATGTGCATATTTTACTCCTTCCGTTTATCTCCTTTTTTTTTTCTCCAAAAATTGTCACGTTCATAAGTAGTAAAACAATTGTAGTGGATATAGCCATTTAAATGCTGTCAGAAAAATGAATAGTAGGTCAGATGGTCCACCAACAGGATTGAGTTTCTGAATACTGACTATTCAGGAGCCACATTTCATGGGCTGGCAACATCTTTCCACTCTGAACTGATTATGATCAATTATAGTATATAAGAACTGTATTTCATGTCAAAAATGAAGCATTCTCCCCTACATGACCTCAAGGTTAAGTATATAGGCTCACAATACCTATAGTGAACACTATTTTCAGTCTTCTACTAAAAATAAGATGACTGAGTGACCTATGAACATAAATGTGTCTTCATGTGTTATTGCTTTACACCCGCCCAGAGGAGAAGTGCCGAAAAATATATGAGAAAATCAAATGACCATCAAGCACAGCTCAAAACACGCTGAAACAAAAGTTTAGGTCATCATTTGTGTGTGACCCTTGGTTAGCTCTACCATCACACTATCTTTTTTAAAAAATATAGAGAGGTTTTAATTTCACACATGATTTGTGATTTTGGTGCCAGGAACAGCATAAACATGTCTATAAAAGGTAACAAACTCAGCAAATGCATTTTCCTGTAATTGCAAACGATTACCATGTTGAGCATAATTATAATTTTTGAAGTTTCTAACATTCAAATTTCTCAGCACTCTTTGTTGAAGAATTCTTTGTGTAATTGAGGAAGTAGGTGAGAAAGAAAGATTGTGCCAATGCAACATATAGGATACACAGAAAAAGATGATCCTCATTAAGACAGTGTTCTGAGAGAGTGCTACTTATCTGGTTCACACCCTGACTATAATGTCTTCACCAAAAGCTTCAGCTTGGATTCATCCTTTCCAGTTAGCTGTATTTCACTGACTAGTGTGTTTCTTTACTCTAAAACTATGTAAGGTAACTAAAAGCTTAACTGTTGGCAACTGAATCTATACCACGAAATGAGAACCACACAAATGTAATTCTAGAATTGATTCTACATATATTTCACAAATTTATAAATACTAAATGACCAGTAATATAAAGTTCTAATCTCTTTTTTTAATGAATCAATACAAATACATCCGAAGTCATTGCAGGGAGATTTCTGACATTTGGTACATGCTGCTTTTCTAATTCGGTTTCCATATTTTCCATTTTCCCCTAATTTGTGTGCCAGGTTGTTCTTGTGTCATTCAGTCCACACTGGAATTTTTTGCTCTCTATCCTCTGGGTCTTGATTCTATTGGAAGAAGGCTCTCATTCTTTTGTTTACTGTGAATTTCCATGAAGATCTTCTCTCTTTAACATGTTCCGTCAAATGTCTACTGGTTATTTGCTACATCTGAACAGACATTTTGGTCTTCCACTTCTCTGCTATGTTGAGATACAGTGTCTTTTGATTCTTGTGTCTAGGAAAGTCATCTACTCTTTTGGGTCTCAGATGAAAAATTACCTCCCAAATTATTTAGTGTCAAAGGATTGATTATCTCTTGATACCAATATGTCTTGAATGAGTTTTAAGTTTAGTGTTTGATGTCTCCCATGGTGTAAGCTCCCTAAGGCATGATGAGGAAAGAATATACCCACCCCTCAGATGGTAAAGAGTCAAAGATAAGCATAAGTGTTCATGTCAGCATTGTCTTCTTAGCTCCCATTTTTAAACTTAGTTTTACTTTCTAGCTTCAGCCCTTCTTTTTCCCTATAAATCCTTTCTTAGGAACTCCTAGAGTTATATCTAATATGTCTAAGTAAACTATTGTTGTTTGTTTATTTCAGTTTCTGATTTTTACTTTTCAGATCAAGTGGAAGTCCATTGGATGTGTCCACAAGAATGGCCTGCTGAAAATTTCAAACATACTCATTACATACTTCCCCCATAAGTACATAATTCTGGGTTTTCTACTTGGCTACCATCAGTTAGATTCTTTAGTAACTGAAGCTCTGGGTTTCCACCAACTTTGATTTTCTCTCTGTTATTATTTATTCTGTATGCAGTTCTAGTTTTATGATATTTCTCATATCTATTGCCTTCTTTCATTTTATTGTTAATATTTTCTGCAAAGTCCTTATTTTCTCCCTAATTTATTGCCTTACTTCTAGAATATACCTATTTCTCATATTTTATCTCATTTTAAATGTTTCTGTAAAATTAAATTCTCCATAATACTAGTATGATTTTATTTTACTTTTTCTGTAACATAGTAAGTGGTTTACCATTACCTACAGTAGACTGGCAGATATTCTCTGTAATGCGCCAGGTAGTAAATGCTTTGATTTTTGTGCTATCTATGGCCTCTGCCATAGCTACGAAAAGCTACTATTGAGGTGGAAGAGTAGCCATATATAAACTCTAAATTAATGGGAATGTGTTATATTCTAATAATCCAATTAAACTTTATTTACAATCAAACAGGGAGATTTAATCTGTGCTCCATACCTTGCTGACCACTAGTACAGAACTGATTTTTGAATTTGGTTCTCCCTGGGCCCAGTAAATCCAGGGATATAGTTACTCCATTTGAGAAGCACTTGTCTCCAGATTAATGTCTGACATTTTGTCTTGTTCCTTAAAACATCTATGCTCTTCCTATAACCAAGCTTTCTAAATACTACCATTTTAGGTCTAGTGTGTCTTTCTGACCGTTAGCTATACTTTTTTCTCTGTACGGGTTGTTTCTATAATGTCCTTTTCACTTTCATAAAGTATATCTTTTGCTTTCCTACATGATCTGATATGATTCCCCTAATCACAGGTGGATTCAATCTTCTCTGAAATTTCATGGAATTTATCTAGCCCTTTGACTTTTTGTAAAACACATTGTTGAGGTCACTTATTAATATATATCATTTTTTCAGATTGCACAATCCTAAGGCAATTCAAGATCAGTAGATAGTGTGTTTTTTAAGCCCTATGGAGCCTTGTACAGAAAAAGCACCTCATAAACATTTGTTTTATGAATGGATGTGTATTTTATTTTCCCAAGAGAAAATCAACACTGTGTCTTCCTTCATCACAAATGGTGGGATTATCAAGATGAAATCCCATTTCTACAGGATCATTATACTTTTTGTTTTTTTCCTTTAACAAATATTGATAAAATTCTCATTGAATGTTAGGTGTGCTTCTGGATGCTCAATTTAACAGGTAAGAACAGACTGATGAGGTCTTTACTTTCATAGATGGCATCAGAGGTACTAGGGATTGGTGTAAAGATATAAAGCCATGCAAATATACATAATATCCAATAGTCATGTGTGCTATGAAAAAAAGGAGAAAAAAAATTTTTACAAGAAAAAAACTGATGTTATGCTATAGTGACTAGATGATTATAGAAAGATTTTCTAAGGAAATGATAGATGAGATGAAAATTTATAAAATAAGTAGGAATCCTATAACCAAAGATTTGGGAAAAGAGAGTTCTAGAAAGAATATATAGTTGAGAATAGGCATGATTGTGTTTGAGGCAATGATGGAAGACTAGTGTATTTGGTGGTAATTTCCAACTTTCACTTACTTAGGGGAAAAAGTCTGTGACAGACACATACAGATATCCTGCCAGGATCTGGAGTATCACCTAATGTACAGGGTAGAAATCATAGTAATGTGTATGGGGTAATAGTTTACATCAAATTGAGTCAGAAGAGAAGATGAGGCAAAAATTCTTCCCTTTAAGTAGTTGGTAAACAAAACACAACTCAGAAGAACTTTAGGGAAAGGTTTTTTTTTTTTTATTATTAAATCATAAAGAGGTAGATCATGTATACATTAATGCATTTAGGGGGTACAATGTGCTAATTTCATATATGATTTGGAATGCTTACATTGTACAGGTAAATATATCCCTCATCTCATTTACTTAATTATTGTGTTAAGAGATTTATACTCTATACTTAATAGATCTGACATGTACCCTTGGCAATACTCAGCATAGGTCTGATCCCACGATTCACCTTCCCTCCATCTGACCTCCTTCCCCTCCTCCCATCCCCACCTCCTTCATCCTGGGTGATAGTTGTGATCTATTCTTCATGTGGAAGTGTGATTGATTGTAAATTGATTTCATAATAGTACCGAGTACATTGGATACTTTTTCCTCCGTTCTTGAGATACTTTACTAGGTAGGATATGTTCCAGCTCCATCCATATAAACATAAGAGAGGTAAAGTCTCCATCTTTTTTTAAAGCTGCATAATATTCCATAGTGTACATATACCACAATTTATTAATCCATTCATGGGTCAATGGGCAATTGGGCTTCTTCCATGACTTGGTTATTATGAATTGAGCTGCAATGAACAATCTGGTGCAAATATCTTCGTTATAAAGTGATTTTTGGTCTTTTGGATATACACCTAGTAGAGGAATTGTAGGATTGAATGGCAGGTCTGCTGTTAGATCCCTGAGTATTCTCCATCCTTTTCCCCAAAAGAGATGTATTAGCTTGCATTCCCACCAGCAGTGCAGAAGTGTCCCTTTTTCTTCACATCCACGCCAACATCTGTACTTTGCGGATTTTGTTATGTGAGCCACTCTTACTGGAGTTAGCTGATATCACAAAGTGGTTTTGATTTGCATTTCTCTGATGATTAAAGATGATGAGCATTTTTTCATGTGTCTGTAGGCCATGTGCCTATCTTCTTCAGAGAAACTTCCGCCCAAGTCCCTTGCACACAATGAAATGGGATTAGTTGTTCTTTTCTTAGTAATAAGTTTAAGTTCTCTGTGGATTCTGGTTATCAAACCTTTGTCAGAAACATAACCTACAAATATCCTCTTCCATTCTGAGGACTATCTGCTTGCTTTACTTACTGTGTTTTTATCTGTGCAGAAGCTTTTTCGTTTGATCAGATCCCAGTAATATATTTTTGATTTTGCTTCAATTGCCCGGGGGTTCCTCCTCATAAAGTATTCTCCCAGGGGAGGGCTTTAATTTGAGAGTCAAATGTCTTTACTTATAGAAGGAAGTGTAAAAGAAGGTGGATTATGTGACACATAGTTTTCTAAAGAGATACATTAACTGTGAAGAAGGACTTAGATTGTTAGTATCAGAGGTTAGCTCAAGGACTGGTCATTCCATTATACCTGCTCATGTGTTTTACAAACCAAGCCAAGTTCCTTGATATCCTTAGTAGAACTGGCATGGTGGTGGACCCTTGTAGTCCCAGGTACTGGAGAGGTTGAAGCTGGAAGATCACTTGAGCCCAGGAATTTGAGTTTACAGTGAGCTATGATTATGCCACTGCACTCCAGCTTGGGCTATGAAGTGAGACCCTGTATGCTCCCCCGCAAAAAAAGTCAAAACAAAATCTCTTTAATAGGAAAGAAACCAGCTTCTTTAGAGACTAGAGGACCTGCTAGTTTTGTTACGTGTGACTTTATTTTTCCCTCTCCTCTTCATCTTTAATATTGAAGATCCTAAAACCTATCAAAGCTCCCTGTTGGTGTTCAGCACATCAAATAATAATGAGAGGAGGCCTGAAGGTGACATCTTTCTAATTCAGTTTACAAGGACAAGTTTGTTCTTGCAACTGCACACCATGAAACTTTAATAATATAATAACTCTGTAAAAGCAAAAAATTTACCCACCTCTAGAGTTCTATCTTTTTCTTTTCCTAATATTTCCTATGATACTCTAAGAGAATTTATGTTCATTTTAAATTAAAATGTTCTTGAGATGCTTCTACACAGAGTAGTATGGCATTTACTATGATTCTCCGCAGTGGGGTGGCTTCTGGCAAAGGAATGGGAGTGCAGAGCTCATGGTGATATTCCTTCTCCCCAGAATACGTGTATCTGTTGCTGCTCTTGTGGTGAGCACACACACAAAATAGAGGCAATGATAAACTTTGCTGTCACAAGTAAGTGAACCAAAGGGGAGGAGAATTATCACTAATACCATAAAAGAAATTTTCTTACAATATTACAACCTCAACTAGTCAAGGATTTATGAAGACCTAATTATCTTGATACTGAAGAGTATACTTTTCTAGCTGAGGAATTCTACGCATACATGTGACGAAGAAGGAAAACAAGTCTTTCTGGGCACTTGCTCATGGTGGAAGTATATCCATTACCATTTTTGTTGTTTTTGCTTAAGAACATTAAGCATGATAAATATAAAAATCTGTTTACTAAAAATATTGCTCACTTTTATAAAACCATGAAAGCTCAAATATGCAGTTGAGAAGATGCCCTTGTATTTCCTGGAAACAAACAAATAATATCCTGGCTTGATTTCACAGGGAGCCTGACTGGACATATCTTCAGGTGAAGAAACACACATTTATATTCAGATTTCACTATGTTTTGTCTTGGAAAACATTTTCTAAGCATTTTTAAAATGATGAGACCCATGTTAGATACTAAAATGCAAAGATGTTCATTTTCTTCTTGCATAGAGAGATCTCACAATTTAGCAAAATGGAAAGTTTCTTTAAAGTTGTAGTATGGAAAACAAGAGCTAGAATGTATCTCTAAAGGAAAAATGAACCTATGAGCTCCTACACCTATAGTTTCTAGCTTGCTTTTTAGCTTGTGCATTTTGTGTCCTATCTGAGGAATCTTTGTCTATTCAAAAGTCATGCAGGTAGAGAGAGGAAAGGGGGGAGGGGAGTGGGGAATCTGTGTGTGTAACATACCTTTAGGGGGCTAGACACAACTATAAGAAGGATTTTACCTAACAAATGCAATCAATGAAACCTGGTTCCTTGTACTCTCAATGAATCCCCAACAATTAAAAAAAAAAAAATCCATGAGGATTTTCTTCTATATATTCCAGAAGTTATATGGATGTAACTTAGGTATATAATCTATTTAATTTTAATATGTATATATAGTGTTAAGGAAAAGGTTGGGACTTATGTTTTGCATAAGGATATCCAATTATTTCAACACCATTTATTGAAAAGATTCCTTTTTCTCTATTAAATTATCTTGGCACCTTTTGTAAAACTCAACTGACCACCTATATAAGGACCCTTGATTTTTTAATACTTTTACATGTGGCACCATCTAGCCTTTTTCACTGAGTAACCATACTTTCTATTTTATCTGCCTGCCTTATGACTTAGCGTTTGTTCTCATTTGGGATATTTAATAAAATGTTTTAATACCTGAAACCTGCAAAGGGACTTTATATCCGAGAAATGTAAGTTATGATATTTATTTGGTCACAACAGAACAAAAATTGAGGACAAAGCAGCTAATTGTGAATTTTGAAGAATGATTGAATCCATCACTGTAATATCTTGTATTTCTAAGGTTAAAAGACTTTGAATAATGTTTGATCACCCAGCAAATTGTCACTTGTTCATCACCACAGGGTGCTGGTAATGTTGGGTGGCCATCTGGCTCTTATTTTCAATGTCAGGTTGACAGGGTTGAAGCCATGAACATTTTAGTCATACTTAAAGGCAAAGTGGACATTTCCTTCTCAGTTTGAAGCCATGAATTATACAGTTTATCTTCAGAACTCAGACTAGGAAAATAAGGAATTGCTTCATCTTTTTATGTCAACTTTGACCTCTCAGCTGAGACACTTAAATCACTTAGAGCTTACATATTGAAATGCAGACTAAATGGAGATCTGTACTTTGTCTTCTTTTCTCTAAAATTTTTGAAGTCAACCTTTCAAAAATTTCATATGTATGGTATCAATTTTCCATTCAAATGCCAGTGAAAATAAGTTGTATTATATCTAGAGGCATTATCTCAGTATCAAACTTATATTAAAGTCTTATTTAAAAAAATTCTCATGAAAGAGTTCTACAATTTGAGGTCATCTCAATTGTACTTTGGTCACAATTTTAACAGTCAAGCCTTAAGATTGTGTTGAAAAATTTGATAAACAAGCATTTTACTTTATGTAATAGAGCAAGGTGCTCTTCAAAGCATACAATAACATTGTATTCATTGAGGGTACAAAGAATTAGGTTGCCCTGGTTGAATTTGTTAGGTAAAGTCCCTCTTAACTGTGTTCCACCCTCAAGAGGTGTGTCCATACACCATAAACCACCTCCCCTTTCCCTGATCCATCATTCTCTTCTCTCCACTTTTAATTGATTTGACTTTTTCTCTTTATGTATTAGATCATCTACTGCCTTCATATTAGAATAGAGTACCCTGGATTCTTGCTTCTCCATTCTTGTGATGCTTTACTAAGAAGAATGTGTTCCACCTCCATCCACATTAGTATAAAACTTGTAAAGTCTCCATCTTTTTAGATGGCTGAATAGTATTTCCTGGTATACATATACCACAGCTTGTTAAACCATTCCTGGGTTGATGGGCATTTAGACTGTTTCCACATTTTGGTGATTGTAAATTGAGTTGTGACAGTCTGGTGCAAATGTCCCTATGATAAAATGATTTTTTTTTCTTCTGGATAGATGCCTAGTAATGGGATTGCAGGATCAAATGGGAGGTCTCATTGGAGTTCTTTGAGGATTCTCCATACTTCCTTTCAAAAGGTTGTAGTCTCATCAGCAGTGTAACAGTGTTCCCTTCTTTCCGCATCCCTGCCAGCATCTGTACCTTTGACACTTTGTGATGTGGGCCCTTTTCATTGGGATTAAGTGAAATCTCAAGGTAATTTTGTCTTGCATCTCTCTGATGATTAGGGACAATGAGCATTTTTTCATATGTTTGTTAGCCATTCATTCATGTCTTTGGCCCAGTGATGTATGGGATTGTTAGCTTTCTTTTTGTTGAATAATTTGAGTTCTCTGTAGATCTTACCTATTGAGCCTTTATTCAATTTATAATATGCAAATGTCTTTTCCCATTCTGAAGGTTGTCTATTTGCTTTGGTTGTTGTCATCTTAGCTGTATAGAAGCTTTTCAGTCTATGTCCCATTTATTTATTTTTGTTGTTTTTAAATTGCAATGGAAGTCTTCTTCATAAAATCCTTCCCCAAGTCAATATCTTCAAGTGCTTTCCCCACACTTTCTTCAAGGATTTTCACTGTTTCATGCCTTATATTCAAATCTTTTATCCATCTTGAATCAATTTTTACAAGTGGTGAGAGATATGGGTCCCATTTTAGTCTTTTATTTGTGGTTATCTAGTTCTCCCAGCATCATTTATTGAATAGGGATTCTTTTCCCCAGTGTTTGTTTTTGTTTGGTTTATCAAGGACCAGGTGGCTATAAGATGTTAGTTTCATCTCTTAGTTTTCTATTTGGTTACAAACGTCTGTGTTTCTATTTTTGTGCCACTGCCTTGGCATTTGGATCACTATGGCCTTGTAGTATAGTCTACAGTCTGGTAGGGTGATTCACCCAGACTTTTTTTTTTTTTATTACTAAGAATAGTCTTGGCTATGCAAGTTTTTTTTTTCTGGTTTCATACAAAATGAAGAATTATTTTGTCCAAATCTTGAAGTATGATGTTGATATTTTAATGGGAATTGAATTGAATCTATAAATTACTTTAAGTAGTAGAGACTTTTTCCCAATGTTGGTTATTCACAGCCATGAACATGATATGTTCTTCCCTGTGTTAATATCTTCTGCTATTTCTTCTCTTAGGGTTTTATAATTTCCTTTGTAGAAGTCCTTCACATATTTTGTTAGGTATTTTCCTAGGTATTTCTTTCTTTCTTTCTTTTTTTTTTTTTGAAGTGACTATAAAAGGAATTGTGTCCTTGATTACCTCCTAAACATGACTGTTATTGGAAGATACAAATGCTACTGATTTGTGGACATTGACTTTATATCTTGAGACATTATTGTATATTTTTTATCACTTCCAGAGTCTTGTGATTGAGTCTTTGGGATTCTCTAAGTATAAGATCATACCATCAGGAAAGAGCAAGAGTTTGGCCTCCTCTGCCCCCATTTGGATGCCCTTTATTTCCTTCTCCTGCCTGATTGTATTGGCCAGAACTTCCAGTACTATGTTGAAGAGTAGTGGTGATAGAGGACAATCTTGTCTGGTTACACTTGTAAGTGGAAAACTTCCAGTTTTACTCCATTTAGTATAATATTATCTATGAGCTTGTCATAGATGGCCTCAATCAGATTGAGAAATGTGCCATCTATCCTATGTTCATCAGCATTCTAATTCAAAAAGGATGTTGAATTGTCTCAAATTCTTTTTCTGCATCTATTGAGAGATTCATACATATATTTTTTTTGGCTTCTGTTGATATGGTAAATTATATTTAAAGACTTATGTGTGTTCAACCAGCCTTGCATCCCAGTAGGTGGGATGAAACCTACTTGATCATGATGAATGATTTTTTTAAAAATGGTAGCTGTTATCTATTGGCTACGATTTTATTTTACATCCAAATTCATTAGTGAAATTGGTCTGAAGTTCTCCTTTTTAGCTGGATTTTTTTCCTGGTTTTGGTGTATTTTATTTTCAATATTTTAATTTCTAGTGCTCTTTAAGGAGAACTTAGATACTTAGATGTGTTGTTTTGTTCAAACAACTCCAGGTGCTTCCCACAGACAATGAAGTAAAATCTCAATATCTGAATTTACCATTCAGGTTCTTTTGTCATCTGATTTTATCATCTCATCCAACCATCTTATTTTCTAAGTCCAACATTTATTTCTCTCACACACAAAGAAAAGCAAACAGTGTTGTGGAATCTTACTACTTTTCCCTAACTTATGATTCATCATTGCTTTCTACATTAGTTTTATGGGATTAACTCCCAAAGGAGCAAATATATGAAGGCTAAGCTAAAATGGCAATTGATCCAATAATTATTATTTCATTAGTCTCAAGAGCAAATAGTCCAATTTCTTTATAGTATTTTATTTATGTATTTGTTTGTTTCTTTGTTTGTTTTGAGATAGAATCTCACTCTCTTGCCCCAGGCTAGAATGCCATGACATCATAGCTCATAGTAATCTTAAACCCTTGGGGGTCAAGGAATTCTCCTGACTTAGCCTCCTGAGTAGCTGGGATTATAGGCCCCTACCATGATGCTCAGCTAGTTTTCCATTTTTAGTAGAGATTGAGTCTCGCTCTTGCTCATGCTCCTCTTAAACTCCTGAGCTCAAGCAATATTCATGCTTTGTCCTGTATTTATTTTATTTACACTTCACATAATCATACAATTTTATCCAGACTGCTGAGAGCAGTGTCCCTAACTCACTCAGCTATAAATTAGGATCTATTTGAGGATTGATCTTATTACCTACCTTAGAGACTTAGTTATAGTAGGCATTCATTAAAAGTTTGATAAAATAATTAAAACAAATTAACTGATTATTTTCCCACTTGAAAAATCCTTATTAGAAATGCTTTAGATACTTCTTCAAACACTGCTCATAGAAATTTCTCATTCTAGTTATCAATCTTTCTGAAACTGACAATCTCTAATTTTAATAACTCAGTATTAAGTTCCTTTAAATGAAATACATGCCATTCATCAGCATCTGATATGAATAACATCTGGCATGGCTTCATGAGTGATTCAATTTCACTGTTCAGGTTCAACACTAGAGTTTTACTACAATAAAAACTACTCTTGTAAACACTTCACTGGGTCATGGTTGGTAATGGCATTTCCAATCAAGTGTTCCTGTCACTGAATATGTAGAGCCAAATATATGTTATCTTCCTCTCTGAACACCAATGTTAGGGTAAATGTGCCACCATGGATATATTTCTAATGGTGTTTTTATAGTTCTGTCTTTTAGAATAAATATAGAAATCCAAAGTTATATATATATGTGGTACTTATAGACAGACCCTCAGTACTTATGCAACAGCAGAGAGAAATTGATAGCACAAGTGCCAATTGTTGTCGAGTTTCCATGTGCAGTGGGTTTCAAAAATTGGAATAGAAAGTTTAATTTTCATTGGTTATGTCAGTATCCAACAATTTCTAGCATTTAGTGCAAAATATACATGGTAGCCTAAGAGGTTTTTGCACAAATATTCTTTGGATCATTTTTTAGAAAACTGAATATTGAACACTGAACAAAAAAGAAAATTCAAACAGTTGTGATTTTAAGTATTTTGGTATTTGGAGTATTTGAAGAGATGTTATCAGAATATGTTTCAGAAACATATTAAAAACATACAGAGATTATAGTTTCAGGAATATTCATAAGCGAGAATACAATAGTCATAGGAAAACCTGTGGTTTAAAGTGTTAAAAATAAATTTCCAGTTTAAATTTCCAGAAAACAAATAGTGTTTTTGTCATCCTTGGTAATTATTTTTGATAATCAAAAAAGGAATTACAGATATAGTAGGTGTTACAACTTCAAACCTTATAAGATTTAATTGAAAATAATCTTTATAGAGAAGGAGGGCATGGTGGAAGTGGGAGTAGAGTTTGTTAGTGAAGTACTTAACAACTAAGATCATTTTCTATTGAGGAAATGAAACAAGTCAAACTGACTCTGAACTCCATGTGCACCCCCAAGTCATGAACACCAAGGGACTGCAAAAAATGGAAGAGTCAAAGGACATTCAAAGTTAGCGTTTTGTGTTTCTATCTCTATTAACAAAAATTCCAGAATTTACAGGTTACCTACTGAGTGAAACAAAGTTAAATCCTTAAAGGGATAGTTCCTGATGTTTATATACAGCTAAATGCTAACTCATTAATATTATTGTTTCTTGACTGGCTGCTTAATTCTTTATAATCCCTAAATAGAGTCTCTGTCTTGAACAGACTAATACAAAAAATCATATTGGTTAATTTAGACAAAGAACAATCCTTCCCAGCCAGATAATTCTCTTTCATGATATTTTTATATAAAGTATTTACATGATATATTATATTCTAGAAATGAGAACATTTGGGTAGACTATTCTCTAATAAAAAATCAGTTTGTGGCTCTGCACCCATAGTACAATGGTTATGGTGTGAACCATATACACTGAACCTGGTGGTCTGAACCCAGCCCAGGCCTGCTCAACAACAATAACAACTGCAACAAAAAAGTAGCCAGGCATTGTGGCAAGCACCTGTAGTCATAGCCACTTGGGAGACTGAGGTAAGAGAATCGCTTAAGCCCAATAGTTTGAGGTTGCTGTGAGCTGTGACGCTATGGCACTCTACCAAGGGCAACATAGTGAAACTCTGTCTCAAAAAAAAAAAAAAAAAAAAAATTTAGGGCTTCCTTTCGCCAGTGTATGTTGTGGTGTAAGATCAATTGATGGTCAATAGATAATTTTATTTCTGGGTTCTCTGTCCTGTTCCATTAGTCTACATCTTTACTTTTATGATACTTGATGCTGTTTTGGTTACTGGATAGCCACATGCAGAAGAGTGAAACAGGACCATATACAAAATTAATTCTCACCATATATAATAATTAACTGAAGATGAATAAAAGACTTTAATTTGTGAAACCGTAATAATACTAGAAGAAAAAGTAGAAAAAACTCTTCTACGTATGAGTCTAGGAAAGGAATTTATGACTAAGTCACCAAAGGCAAATATAGCAATATCAAAAATAAATGAGAATTAATCTAATTAAAAAGGAAATAAAATAATCAACAGAGTGAATAGACAACCTACAGAATGGGAGAAAGTATTGGAAAACTATACATACAATAACGGCTAATCCAGAAATTACCAAAAAGAAAAATCAGCAAGAAGTAAACAACGCATCCCAATTCTAATAAAAAGTAGTCCAAAAATATGAACAGGAAGTTTTCAAAAGAAGATAGATGAATGACAAAGGGAAGAAAAAACACTCTATATCACTCGTCATCAGGAAAATGAAAATTAAAACTGCATGGGATACAGCTTTACCCCTGTCAGAAAGGCCATTGTTAAAAAGTCAAAAACAATAGGTACTGGTGTGAATGCAGAGAGATAGGAACACATATGCACTCTTGGAGGAATTGTAAATTAGTATAATCTCTATGAAAAACAGTATGAATATTCTTCAAAGAAAGAAATGTAAACTATCCATGTGATCCCTCAGTTCCACCACTGGGTATCTATCCAAAGGATAAGCAATCACTTCATCCAAAAGACACCTACATCCAAATATTTATTGCAGCACCATTTGCATCTGCAAAGATGTGGATTCAATCTCAGCATCTATAAATTCATGGGTGGATGAAGTAAATGTGGCATCTATACATGCTGTGAAGTACCACTCAGCCATAGAAAGGAAGGATATAATGCCTTTTGTAGCAACTTGGATGGAACTAGAGACCATTACCCTAAGTGAAATAGTTCAGAAATGAAAAAAACCAACACCATATATACTCAATAATCATTGAGAGAAAAATTATGGGCTTCCAGGGGAACAAAAAATGTAAAAGTCATTGGAAACTGCAAGGGGAGACAGCAAGAGGAGGGTGAACGGTAAAATCTTACCTATCAGGTACAATGAACACTATTCTGGTGACAGGCACACTAAAAACCACAAATTAAGTATTATTTAAGCTATCCAGGGAACAAAAACACTTGTCCCTCCTTAATATTTCAAAATTTAAATTTTATTTTAAAATAAAAATACTCTTTGATTTACAAGATAGAATTAACTATGGGAATTTGAATGTGAAAATTCAGAAGTTACTATGCATATAGATGAGATACGTACACTTCCAAGAAAAATTTAAAAAAAACATATTATACATATTTATTTATATACTGTAGTGGGACTTACTTCTGAAAAGTTTTCATATGAGTTTCTATATAGAAATTTTTTCAACACATCCAGTATTTTTTTTAAATTTAAGATATAGAAATTGCCATGTACAACGTTTAGTATCTTAATTTTGGAAATCTATATGTGTGTGTGAATGATAATCTATGATACATTTTTATCCTAGCTTTTTTTGATAAAGAGGTAAGTTTCTATACTATTTAATCTTCTCCCACAGAAATTTTCTGGAACATTGATACTTGGTTTATAGTAGATTTTCTGAGATAATATACCTCTGGATCTGAGAAAAAATATTTTTCATCAATGCCTAATTATTTTAAAACTGCAGTAAGTAGACTAAGTTTGGCCTCTTTATCCTCCTTTGAGACTCTCGTCTTACAATTGATGTATATATATGTATTACTGTATAAATAGATTTTTAAATCCTTTTCACTTTATCAGAACAAAAAATCTTTACTTTAAGACTTAAAAATATTTTTCCAGCCACTTTATCAGATAAAAATCATAATGAAAATGAGTGCACCATGCAAATAATAATAGTTATGAGGTATTTATTGAGAGTGTGC
>CAUYRH010035468.1:0-11729 GCA_963574655.1 Perodicticus potto | reverse complement strand
ATTTAAACCATTCACATTAATTGAAAACAATGATAAATCTTTAGAAAGTCCAGTGGACATTTTTAATCCTTTCATCACTGTGGAAGTTGAAATTTGATAAAAAGATTCTGGGTGAGTTTACTTTTGTGGTGGAGGATTACGTTGGTCATTATGAAGGATAGGTCTGAAAATATCCTGGAGAGCTGGTTTAGTTATAGCAAAGTTCTTCAACATGTGGATGTCATTAAAGTATTTAATTTCTCCATCATAAATGAAACTCAGTTTAGCTGGGTACAGGATCCTGGGTTGAAAGTTCTTTTGTTTTAGGAGATTAAAATTCGATGACCAGTCTGTTCTAGCTTGAAAGGTTTGATCAGAGAGATCTGCAGTTATTCTAATATTCTTCCCCTTGTAGGTAATGTATTTCTTACGTCTGGCTGCTTTCAGAATTTTCTACTTCATATTTACTTTAGTGAACTTAATTATGATGTGCCTGGGGGATATATTATTTTGGTTGGGTCGTGTTGGGGTTCTGAAACTGTCTGCTATCTGAATTTCAGAATGTCTTGCCATGTCTGGAAAGTTTTCTTTCATAATCTCATAAAGAAGAGACTCTGTGCCTTGTGATGCCACTTCATCATTTTCAGGTATCCCTATAAGGCGAATATTGGTTTTCTTCGAGTTATCCTAGAGCTATCTGAGAGAATGATACATGTTTGCCTTCCATTTCTCTTCCTCTTTTGAAGTTTGGGAGCGTTTGAAAGCTTTGTCTTCCATGTCAGAAATCCTTTTTTTCTGCTTGCTCCATTCTGTTACTGAGGGATTCTACTGTTTTTCTCAGATCTTTGAGTGCTGCAACTTTTTGTCTCAACGTGTCAAAATCTTTGGTCCTTTTGTCTTTGAATTCGTTGAATTCTTGAGACATCTTTTGGGTCATCTTTTGAATTACTGCCTGAAATTCTAATTCCATCTTTTCCTCCTTTGCACTGATCTTATTTCCTATCCAGACTCTGAATTCTATTTCTAACATCTCAGCCATTTGTTTATGCAAGGGATCTTGTGCTGTATCTGCCTTGTCATTCCTTGGGGGAGTTGATCTACTGTGATTATTCATATTACCAGAGTTTTTCTGTTGATTCCACCTTAAGATTGTTTTTCACTGTTGCCTATGACCATCCTCAGAGTTGGGGAGGTTTCTTTCCCAGATCAGACCATGGCAGGATCACTGTGTTGTTGCTGGGTCTTTGTAGGGAGTGACCCTGTGTAGCTCCTCTGGGAATGCCCCACCCAGGGAGTTCTGGCTGTGGGAGCAGCTCTGGAGTGTGGCACGCCCAGATCAAGCAGCAGGGTGTGGGATGGGGCACCCAGTGGCCTTTGGAAATGGAACCCATGCCTCCATCAGTCTCTGGCAGGGAGGAGGGCTTCGTAGGGAGGGTGGCAGGCCTGGGGCATGGATCAGAGCCAGGCAGGGTCCCAGTGGGTGAAAGTTCGAGGCCAGGCGGGGCACAGATCAGCACCGCAAGTGAGTCTCAGCAGACTTCCTAGCCACTGGCGGTGGGCCAAGGCACAGCAGAATGCCAATCAGGCCATGCAGAGTCCCGGCAGAGTTCCTGGCAGCTGCTGGCATGGGCCAAGGTCCAGTGGGGGTTACAGCAGAATTCCTGGCCTCTGTGGGCAGTTGGCCATGGCCCGGTGAGGCGGCACAGATCGGAGCCATGCACGGGTCCCAGCGGAGTCCCTGATCTGGGCACTGGCAGGAGCTCAGTAGGGCCCCCGAGTCTCTTACCTGGTGGGCCGCCTGGTCCAGCAGATAGGGAGGATGGGTGCTGCTCAAGTCCTCCTTACTCAGTTTCAGCAGAGGTCAGGCTTCTGGTGTGCCAGGTAGGGGGTGAAGGGAGTCCTGGAAGTTCAGAATGGCGGAAACTGTAGTTCAGTTTTTCTGCCTGAAGCTTGGTTTCTGGAGGTCACAGCTTGCCTCAGTGGTGACCAGCAGTTATCACCTCTCTCTCTTGGCTGGGCTCCCAGTCTTTAGCTCAATTGGGCAGTTTCTGGAGGTTATCTTTACTTTTGGACAGGAGCATCTGTCAGAAACTGCTTCCAGTCAGCCATCTTCTAAGTTCCTTAAAGTCTCCAGAAAGAACTTGGGAATGTTCCTTCCAGGTGTGGGTGAGATCTGCTGGTCCCATCACACTCACTGCATCACCTCTGAAACATGTTTTTCTTAGGGAAGTATCTCAAGAATAGAAAAGCAAGTATCCAATGTAATCAATAGTAATAGGAAGCCAGTAGACCACTTAATATATGCCCACATAGGAGAAAAACTCAATTCAACTTAAGTAGAGGGTAGGGGTAATGAGGGAGGGGGCAGATAGGAAAAGGGGAGGGAATTAGTGTGTTTCCACTTAGTGGGCACAGTGTAAGGATATATGGCACACCTTTTGGGTGCAGGATACAACTATAAGAACGATTCTACCTAAGAAATGCAAATATTATAATGTAGTTGTTTGTACCCTCACATTAATCTGAAATTTAAAACAAAACAAAACAAAAAGTTACTCTAAACAGGCTTCAGGCAGGTTCTTTAAGATATTTCAGAATAAGATATTATTATCATAGGAGATGAAAATTCCATGTGTGTCATTTTCTCTGAAGACCTTCTAGTGGGACAAAATACAGTGGTGGAAGACAGTGGTAGTGATGATCTTGATTCTCTGTAGGCCTAAGCTGATGTGTGTGTATCTTAGATTTTAAGTAAAAAGTATAAAAATAATTTAAAATTTAAAAATAAAATGCTTATAGAAAAAGGATATAAAGAAAGAAATTTTTTTGAGCAGCTGTACAATATGGTTGTGTTTTAGGTATAAAGATAGAGTCAGACTTTAAACAATTAAAAATTTTATAAAGTGAAAAATTGCATGCAGTAAAGCTAAGTTAGTTTATTATTGAAGACATAAAATAGTTTTAAATTTTATCTTGCCTAATGTACAGTACTTATAGCCTAGAGTAGTAAATAGTAATTCCCTAGGCTTTCGCACTCATCAACCACTCACTCATTCAGTCACCCAGAGCCACCGCCAGTCCTTCAAGTTCTTTTCATTGTGAGTGCTCTATATAGTAAAACTGTTCTTTAAAAATCTTTCATATTGTATTTTTACTGTACCTTTTCTATGTTTAGATATGTTTTGATATATAAGTAATTGCCACTATAATTTCCTATCTTGTTCACTACAATAATATACTGTGTAAGTTTGTAGCCTAGGAACAATAGGCCATACCATATGTGTGTAGGAGGCTATACCATCCAGGTTTATGTGAGTATACACTATAATGTTTGCACAGTGACAAAACGACCTAAGCATGCATTTCTCATAATACATCTTCTTTTCTAGGTGATGCATGACTATAATAATGTCACTGCATTGGGATTAATGTAGATTTATCTCAGAATTACAAGGTTAGGTTTATAGTAAACAAGAATCAATTTTATTCAACATATTGATAGAATAGAAAAGAAACATGATCATATAATAGATTAATTAAATTATTGGGAAAAATTTCAAAACTTACCCATAGTAAAATTCAGCAAATTTGAAAAAAACCTGTTTCTCAGTCTAATAAAGGGAAACATCATAAAACTAAAGCTTACATGATGTTGAGTGGTGTAATAAATATATTCCCCTTAAATCAGAAACAAAACAAGGATGCTAATTTTTACCACTTCTGTTAACCATTTTATTGGAATTTCTAGCCATTGCAACAAGTCAGGAGAATAAAGGAAAGTTTAAAAAATTTTTGCAGGTGAAAATTTTTTAATAACTATAAAAAAAAACTTCTAAAGAATATGTAAAAAAAAATCCTATCATGTCTAACATCATATCATATACTACATATGAAACAATTCTTCTGAATGCAGTAGGGGATGGGTAATAAAAAGTGGTTGCATTTTCACCCTTGCAAAAGATGTGATCTTAGAATTAATTGATGCAGTATTCAGACTCATTTCAAATATCTCTGAAAATCACAATTTCCCACCATTAATTCCAAAAAGATACACACAACAGTAGATGAGGATGGGAGTACAAGAGTCCTGACAGACTGAGATATAATCCCCAGAGCAACTGAATATCCTGGAAAAACTGGTTTAATAATTGGGCATTTTTAATGTGAAAATGCTTGTTTATCACTCCTAAGATTTATTATCTTATTTTGTTGTTAAGTTTCAGAGGGAAATTAAACACGAATAGCTGAATCTTTTCCCTTTTTGTCTTGGAGGCTAGTTCCCCCCAGAAAGCAAACACTGCTATGTTTCATTAAAAAAAATTGATTTTCACAGCAAGGACCTCATGAAGTGGCATGAGGTCTGTGTAGGGTAAATCTGTTTATATAAAATAATTTGTATAATCTGATATTCCATATTAGGAGTATGTTTGCTATAATTAATAAAAAAAGATTTCTATTATAAGCTGTCTTTGTTTTTTTTGTTTGTTTTTGCAGTTTTTGGCTACGGCTGGGTTTGAACCCACCACCTCCGGCATATGGGGCCGGCGCCCTACTCCTTTGAGCCACAGGCACCGCCCCTTTCTTTGTTTTTTTTTTTTTTGAAGTCCTTGATTCATGTCTCACCTTTTATTCCTTTTGTATGTAAGTAGGAAAAGGGAAGATTTATAGATTGGTTCTCTAAAACAGTTACTAAAACGCACTCTAAGAATTTTTGTTACTTTTTTCTAGGAATAATTGAAAAAATGAATTCTCTCTCTCTCTCTGCCTCCCTCTCTCCCCCTCCTTAATTTAAACATATAAAATATTCAGTTATATATAAAAATATCATAAAACATACTTTGGGAATTTTTACTTGAATTATACTTAAGTATTCTGTCCACACATATCATGGAACTTTTTGTCTTCTTATTTTAGAGTAGGGATATGAGACTGGTTATGGTCAATGAGTTGGGAATAAAAGTTGGCACCAGGTGAAGGGAACACATTGACTTAAAATGTATGAACACAAGTCATGCAACCAAAATGGTTGTACCCCTGTAATTTTCTGAAATAAAATAAGTTATTTTTATAATGTCTCAGTGTGGATCTCTTCAAATTTATCTTACTGTAGGTTAGTTGAGCTTCTTAGATTTGTAGATTCATGATTTTCAACAAATTTGAGCCATTTTTGGCTTTTATTTCTTCAAATAGTCTCTTTCTCCCTTGACTTTCTATTCACCCTGAAACTCCTATATGTGTATATTGTTTTGTTTACGGTATACGGTAAGTGCTCTAGGCTTTGTTCACTATTCTTCATTCTTTTTTCTTTCTGTTCCTCAAACTTGATAATTTCAAATGCCTGGTTTTACATTTTCTTCTTCTTTCTTCTGCTTGCTCAAGTCTGCTGTTAAATGCACTCAAGAATTTCTCAATTCAATTATTTTACTTTTTAGCTCTAATTTTGTTTGGTTCTTTTTTTTGCAATTTCTCTTTTTAATGATATAGTCATTTTGCTCTTATATCTTTTCCCGATTGCCTTTGGTCCTTTGCCCATATTTTCCATTAATTCTCAATATACTTAAGAGAGTATTTCTCTAGAAAGTCTGATGCCTGCACTTTGCTAGGGACACTTTCTGCCACTTAATTTTATTCCTTTGAATTGGCCATATTTTCCTGTGTGTTTCCAATAATAATACCTTATTATTTTTGATTGACAATTGAAAAAAAGATTTCAAAGCCATGTCTACCTGGCTTTGCAGATTTGCTCTGTGACACAACCGTCCTTTAATTAGCTTAGTACTCTTGGCCTCTATCAATCCCAGTGCAAGCTTATGGTCTTCTCAGGTCTTTCCTAAGCATCTTTCCTGGTCCTTATGTGTCTGTCTTTGTTTGTGTTGCTATAAAGAATATATGAGGCTGTATGATTTATAAAGAAAAGAGGTTTCTTTGTTTCATGATTCAGCTGGCTGGAAGATTGGGCATCTGGTGACAGCTTCAGGTTCTATTCATAGCAAAAAATGGAACTGGTATGTGTACAGAGTTCGTACCGTGAGAGGAAGCAAGAAGAGGGGGTTAACACTCTTCAACAATCAGCTTTCTCTGTAACTAATAAAGAATGAACTTTCCCCTCCTCCAAGAGTGGGAATTAATCTGTTTGTGAGGAATCTGATGCCCCCATGATAAAAACATCTCCCATTAGGTCCCACCTTCAGTACTGGAGGTCAAGTTTCAACATGAGGTTTGCAAGGGACAAATAGCATTCTGTTTCCAGACCATTTCCTTACAATTTGGTTCTATTAAATGAAAAACAATTGATTTGTTTCCAAGCCATAAAGGTTGGGTAAACATTTCCATTTCAGAAGGGAGAGGGGAGAGGATGCAGCCCCTGTAAAACATCATCTGGCTTTTCTTGGTAGTTGCTTGACTCTGATTCTGACTTATGCCCTATAGATCTAATCTTGACTTTTGCTCCTGTAAACTGCTTTGCGTTAGGAATTCCAATCCCCTCCCCAATTGAAATAAAAATATTAAGCCCTTACCACTGTATTATTTTTGCCAAGAAATTTCAGGTGTGAACCTGTCTCAGTTGGCTAGCCAATAAAGACCCCATTCCTATTTGAACTCAGGGTGCTGGCATTTTCTATATAATTCCACTCGCATTGGGTACAACGCTTTGAAGCCTCCACGTCTCTTGCGTTCTGAGTGCCTGCCAACTTAACTTATTGCGGTGGTCTCTGGATCAGAAACCCAAGCAGTAACTGGGACTCTTTGAGCTAAATCTGGAGTTAGAGTCACTGGCATTTGGGGAATTGTAACCTGGTTTTATTCACTAAAACCATCCTGTCCTCCTAAGATTCCAGCCCTGTGATGGAAAGGGCTATCCTGAAGATTTCTGGAATGCTAATGGGGATTCCCCTCTCCCATCTTGACTATGAGCACTTGGATTTATTTTAGTTACCCCAGCTCTTAAGCAAGGGATTTTTTTTTTGCAGCACCTTTCATTTCCTCTCCTGAAAATGGTCTTTATTTCTCTACCAAATAGTTGGGTTGCAAATATTCCAAATTTTTATGATCTTATTCCCTTTTAATCATAAATTTATCTTTAGTTATGCTTTTTCTGCCGTGTCTAATCACAAACTGCTAATAGTAGCCAAGTTATTTCTCTAACACTTTGCTGGTTAAAAAATTCTTCTGCTTGCCTTGGTGCCCATAGCTCAATGGTTAGGGCGCAGGCCACATACACAGGGGCTAGTGGGTTCAAAACTGGCCCAGGCCTGCTAAACAACAACAACAAAAAATAGTTGAGTGTTGTGCTGGGCACCTGTAGTCCCAGCTACTTGGGAGGCTGAGGCAAGAGAATTGCTTAAGCCCAAGAGTTTGAGATTGCTGTGAGCTATGACATCATGGCACTCTACCCAGGGCAACATAGTGAGACTCTGTCAAAAAAAAAATTCTTCTGCCAGATACCCTATGTCATCATTTTTAAGTTCAGCCTTCCATAAAGTCCTAGAGCATGGCATAATTCATCCAAGCTCTTTGCAAAGGTATGACATACATGACTTTTGCTCAACTTTCCTCATTTCCATTTGAGACCTCATAGACATGGCCTTTCTTCTCAATATTTTTATCAGCATTTTGTTCATAACCACTTAATAACTCTCTAAGAAGTTTCAAACTTTTTCTTGAGCTTTTGTCTTTTCTCAGTCCTCTAAATTCTTCCAACTCTGACCATTACAGGCCATCCCTAGGTGACAAATGTCAATTGACATACGACTCACACTTATGAATGGAAGCTATTATAGGTAATAGGTAAATGTACCTGTTCCAACTTATATACAAATTCAAACGAAGAACAAACCTACAGAATCTATTTCATGTGTATCCTGGGGGCTGCCTACACACATTTCCAAAGCTTCTTCCACATAATCAGGTATCCTTACAGCAACACCAAATTCGTCAGTACTGATTTTCTGTCTTGATCCATTTGTGTTTTTACAAACGAATACAGGAGGTGAGGTAATTTATAAAGATAATAGTATTATTTTTGTTCACAGTTCTGCTGTCTAGAAGACTGGACATCTCATCAAAGCCTCAGGGTGTTACCACTCAATGAGGAAGGTGAAGGGGAACTGTCATGTGCAGAGATATTGCTGTGGGGGGGAGATGCTAGAGTCTTTTTTGCAACCAACTCTCTTAGGAACTAATTGGGTGAGAAAGCACTTACCATCCCTCTTCCAGTGAGGTGATTAATCTGTTCATGAGGGGTCTATGTCCATGATCCAAAGACCTCTCATTCAGTCACACCTCCAATAATGGTGATCAAATTTCAACGTGATAGTAGGAGAAGACAAACATGCAGACTGCAAAAGTCTCCTTTTTACTTCCTCAATATTCATGGCTTAGTTTCCCAAATAAACCAGCTTTTGGGGACGTTAAATCGTTTTTGTATGTTTCCACCAATAATCTTTTGTCTGTGTGTCTGTAGTCCCCCTGAAGCTTTGCTGTATAGCAACTGTGCTTCTCCCTACTGGAGATCTGAATTAGGAGAAACAGAGACAAGTACTTCTTCAGCCTTAGACGGGTTAGAACATGGCAGAGAAGGTTTGCTCCACTGTCTTCTGTGTGAGGAAATAATTAAGAGTTTGGCTGCTGTCTCCTCCAGACCAAGACTACGTTATGCTGTGGATGGGATGAGGGAAGAGTGTGTGAAAAATCTTGATTTCTGTAGATCGTTGAATGTTTTCCAGAGTTATTATTAGGTTATTTTAGTTGGTATTTTTGTGTGCATGTTGATGTTTACATGGGAGCTTAGAACTCTCTAGTATGCCATTTTGCTGATGACGCTCCATCGTTTTATTTTGAATGTCATTCTGTCATTCCATTTTAAACAATCATTAGGTTAGCAACACTATTATTTGTTTTTAACAATGTTTGTTTTATTTTGCCTTCCAGTACACATGCTATCATCGTGTTGAATTCCTACCTAGATTTTTTACACTTTCCAAATGAACACTTTATTCCATTCTTGTGTGTATTCTGCAAAGCAAAACATATATTTGCTTTGAAATATTTCAGTCGGCCATACATTTCAGTCTTAAATAGCAATTTTATCCAGTAATGTACCAATTCACTTTATACTGTAAAGTAGCTGAACTAACATACCTAACAAAATATTATTTTCCTACTAAAATAATCATAATATGACAATTATTGAAATCTTTTAAAAACATATTTAAATACTATATTTAAAAACATTTTTTAAATGTATTTTTATCCATCTATATAATGAGTAGAATGAATACCTACTAAGTTATTCCAAATATTATTTGTTTGAATTATTTTACAGGAAAAATTTCTAAAGCTTTAATTAACCTAATTGATCCTAAAGATATATTGGGATTTGTGAAGTAACACATTTTATTACTTTCAATTTCAATGTGCAACTATATTTTCAACATAAGATATTAACATCTTTTAATCATATGAAATTCTTTAGAACCACAGTGCACATTGACATGTGAAACGTTCTCAGAAAATCTAAGGAAAGTTAAATAAAGCAAAATGATGTATTTTTATTGTTTTTCCACTAACAGTATTTTATTCATAGATTGGTAAAAGGAGAATAAGATCCTTTAAGCCTGAGGACATTCATATATTTACAAGAGATTTGAACACAGTATGTGTAAATCTTCTCAATCAAAATATTTAGTACCAGACTATTCCTTGGAAAGTAATGGCTTAGAGGGAAAAGCATTTTCAGGCTCTTTGTCAATACTGAAATCAGTGAAAGAAATTTAATAAGTCCATAAGATTCAAAAAAGCTAGTGTAGTAGCATTTCAGTGTGCTGCTCACAGAATGGTGGGTTTTAATTGAATTTACTTTTCTTACGCATTCATCACCTTCTACAATTATTTTAGTTACAAGGAAAATTAAAGTGAGATAGAGTTTTCTATCCTAAAGACATCTTTCCCTGTGTGCAGTTTGATGTGAGGCTTACGTCCTCAACAAATGGGAAGAATTTCTATAGTTCATTTTGTCTTCTTTCCTATAAATAAATCTTATGATTTTGCCTTTCAAATAGCACAAAATTGTTTTATAGGTATTCCACTATTAATAAATTAATAGAAAAGGGAACTTCTAGCTAAACCTAATCTATTTAACAATGTTATCAATTAGGAAAACAAATTGATTGGGAAGATCAATGATTCCCATTTGTTGGCACAAATTCACTAAGGCTTCAAGTTTTAATAAAAAGGTATTGCTAGTATCTTTTTTCTCCCAATGGAAAATAATATTTATTTATTTACTTATTTATTAAAGAAAAAGAAGAAGCAAGCTGTTTAATAAAGTAATCCCAAGAGAACTGGGTAAATATATATTGTATTTATTTGATATTCAGTCAAACTCAGGTAACATTTCCATTCCTCAATATTTTATTTAATTTCCCTCTGACCCTCACTTGCACTATGCTGTATATTTCATTTCAAACTCAGTTAAATAAATAAGTCAAATTCTCTTGGCCTATGAATTTCATAGCTATTCTTTGCTGTCATAAATCTTACCTTTTATTTTCACTTGTCAGATCAAGACCATAATCAGGAACTAGGAAAACAAGGCTCTGCCCCTCCTCAGGTTATCAGCAGTATTTCGCCTACTTTTAGATATGAAAGATAGCTGATAGTTAAGAAAATAGAACTAGTTCAAATGTGATACTGCAATGGGTTGGGTCAACTGAATTTCCCTGACATAGGGAAAATACATGCATAGCAAATACAGGATTATTTTCTACATCTCAAGTGAATTCTAAAGATAATGAAAATTTCTAAAACTGTAAAAGAAAACAATTCATGCAAATGGGAAGTTTTCATTACAATTTAGGGCTAAAATATAAGAAAAGTACCATTTACATTTGACACCATATAAAGATGAAGGCCAAGACAGATTAATTGCTTTTGACTTATTGTACTGAAGAGGTATCATGAGTATTTATGGCATCAAAATCTATTAAGTGCTACATGTTCACAGGGTCAGAAAGGGGAAGTAATCTTTGATAAACCATTCAATCTTCCGTACAATGCTGTATTTTACATTGCCAGCAGACATACAGACATTCTATTTTTAATACATAGGTAGCTACCAAATATTCCTTTCTCACTATCATTCTCTTTTTTCATCTTCTTCATCAAATAGTAAATATTAATTCAATGTCATTATTCACTGAAGCAAGAAAGGAAGAAGGAACTATTTTTGTATTATTTCTCCAAGTAACATAAATATAAGTACAAAATACTATGTTAGCTTAAACATTAATTATGTTAAAGGAGACAATATGTTTTTCCAAATTTTATATAATACATATCTAAAAGTAGATATGTTGAGTTAATCACTAAACCAAAAACTATTGAGCCTTTTCTAGTGTAAGTTAACAGAAACTGAAGTGTTTCTCCCTTGATTTTTAGACATCACATTATACAATGTTCAACTCTGTGATAAATAACTGAAGAAATTCTAGTTATTTAAGAATAAAGTACATGCTTGGAGCCTGTAGCACAGTGGTTACAGCGTCAGCCACATACACTGAGACTGGTGGGTTCAAACCCAGCCGGGGCCAACTGCAACAAAAAAATAGTCAGGCATTGTGGCAGACACCCTGTAGTCCCAGCTACTGGGAGGCTGAGGGAAGAGAATCGCTTAAGCCCAAGAGTTTGAGGTTGCTGTGAGCTGTGACACCACAGCACTCTACTGAGGGTGACATAGTGAGACTCTGTCT
>CAUYRH010035467.1:0-65616 GCA_963574655.1 Perodicticus potto | reverse complement strand
TCTAGTGCAAGTGTCCTTATGATAAAAGGATTTTTTTCCTTCTGGGTAGATGCCTAGTAATGGGATTGCAGGATCAAATGGGAGGTCTAGCTTGAGTTCTTTGAGACTTCTCCATACTTCCTTCCAAAAAGGTTGTATCAGTTTGCAGTCCCACCAGCAGTGTAAAAGTGTTCCCTTCTCTCCACGGCATGGATATATTTTTGAGACAGAATGTCACTCTGTTGCCCTGGGTAGAGCGCCCTGGCGTCACAGCTCACAGCAACCTCAGACTCTTGGGCTCAAGTGATCCTCTTGTCTCAGCGTCCTAAGTAGCTAAGACTACAGGCACCCCCCACAAGACCTGGCTAGTTTTTCTGTTTTTAGTAGAGATGGGGTGTCTCGCTCTTGCTCAAGCAGGTCTGGAACTCCTGACGCTCAGGTGATAGCACTCCTACTCACTCCCAGAGTACTAGGTTTATAGATGTGAGCCACCACGCCTGGCCACAATTCACTTTATATGTAAATTGTTTTCCTCATTCTACTTAACAAGAGAGAAAGAGGAAGCAGGAATCAGGAGCATGAATTTGGGGAATGGTCTTCTTCAAGTAGTTTTAAATGAGGTTAGAGAGCAATTGAAAGGGGAGAGGGAGACATGGACGATCCTGGTCTCCAGCCAAACCCTGGACAGCAGCAGAGGTTCAGGAGCTGGGCTTACACTGGGCAGTGACTCATAATCATTAATTAAGAGTAACAAGTATCAAGAAGGAATGTAATTGCATTTAAGAATTTTAGTCTAAGCAATACTCTACAAAATGCAACATTCCTACTAATAGTCATTTGATGAGTATATACATAGTCTCAGAGATATATATGCAATACTTTCATTTTCAAATAATAACTAAGAAGGAAAGCATTCTTATCTATGTCTCTTGATTACCTGGCCATCCACCTTAAAGGCCAGGGCTAAGCAAAACTATCCACTTAGTGCAGCCTATTTCAATGACAGGCAAAGTACCTAGGAGACATTAAACAAACAGTTTGACGGTGCTGGATTTACAAATGTCAAGACCACCATGGGTCCAGCTTGGTTACTTTATGGCTTGCAATGTAGTATGTTCACACAAGACCAAACCACTGCTCTGGGACTCAGGCCACTAGCACTGTCACCATAGGCTCATGCGTGCAGTTGAGCTTAACTTCATCTTGGAGAGAAGATTTTCTTTCTTTTCCTAAAAGGAAAAACAACTTTGATCTACATCCTTTGTGAAATGGGAATAATAATAATTACAATATCTTCCCTCTAAACTCCCCATAGAATTGTAAGGATTTCATGAGGCAATATGGCAAAGTGTTTGGCACATAGCTTTGGACGTTGTGAACATTAACTGCTGATGTTATTAATTCCACCATGTTCCTCTTCCAGGTTTTAGAAAGTGAGTAGACACCTTTTCCTTCTTCTGTTTCTTTATCAGATATACCCAAATGAAGTGCCAAGTTCCGTCACTTCTTATTTCAAAGTTCCTCTGAGTTTTCCCTAACACTCTATTCCTGCAGTATGTTTATCCAAGATACAGTCATGTTATGAACAATGGGACTGGAGTCTAGTAAACAGGTGGGAATACTGGCTCTGCTACTCACAGCAGGGTGACGTTGAGCCCATTTAATGTGGAACCAGGCTTGGGTTTTTTCATCTGTAAAATGAACATAATATCATTTTTTTGTATCTACCCCACAGATTATCATGAGGTGTGTGTCAAAACTGCAAATTCTAAGGTGGCACAAAAATAATACTGTTTAGATTTTTGGTGTCCCCTTTAGCCCTCTGTAACATATATATTTTTTTCTGTTCTAATAGATCCTATACATTATTTTCTTAAAATGCCACCTTTATCACTTAGCAAAAGAGCTAAATGTGTGAAGTACAATCTTCTACTGCTTTCTTTAAGTGTCCTGTATTGAAATTTAAGATCTAGCCCTGTTCTGCTACCCATTTACTCATTCAGGTCTCAATGCCTTCAAACTGCAGACTTATAGACAGTGATTGTCTTTAGTTTCCTTGTTTCTCCACATAAGAAAAGAAAATATGTGGTGAGTGAATATTAACTACAGAGGTCAGAACAATGATAACGAGCAGCTTTACAAAGACCTTTCTTTTTAAAGAAAAGTAATATATTGAAAAGACCCCCAAAGAGAACAAAGCATGGGTATGTTTTAAGCATGTTTCCTTCCCTGGGTGAAGGAAACAAGGACAACTCTGATTTTACCTTACAAATGTAGACAATGTAACTTAATCGTGTATACCCTCACATTAAAATTTTTTTAAAAGTGGAAAAAAAAAAAGATCAGTGCTGACACTGGTTTAGATCAGAGGGCACTACTAACCTGGGACTGGCCATTTGGTATAGTCAGAAGCTTAGGCAGTGGCAAGACCAGGGGGTGGGCTCCTAGAAGGCCAATAATAGGCTGTTCTTCCCCATGGCCACTCACGTGTGCCTACACACCAGCCATGACTATCTTAGGGTGACCTCCTCACCAAGCAACTGCCTGAATTTCACAGCCACATGTCTATTGTGTCTAGACCTATTGTCTATTGTGTCAATCTACTCATGGGTAGATTTCTCTCTTACTTCTTCAATCCATTTTATTTGACTACCACTGTGCAATCAGGTTTTCTTTGAGTGACACAGTACTGTATGAACTCCTGACTTAGAATTCCTTCCCTCTCTGATTTATTTAGGTCAAGCTAAATTTGGTGATTTTTGACAAAATATACATCACGTAGTCCACGTCTCAGATGTGGATGCTAATTCATTGTTTAAATAGACATGCTATGGACTTCTATATTTTGATACTTTTCCTGAATAATTTTACTGATAACTTGCCTTAGGGAAAAAATGAATAGAAGATGATTTCCCTATTTTACTTGGCCATGTTAACACCTGTGAAGTCACTGAAAGGTGAATCATCTCCAATTCAACTGGTAAATTATGAATGTCTGGGGAATGTCTTTGCCACTTTGGTAGGAATTCAACCACCAATGTCATCTATATTTTTCTATTGAACTAAAAGATGACGCTTACTTGGTTGAATATTTTAGTCACAAACACACGTAATTTCCACAAAGCAAGAAGATTTAAGCATTGTATACTGGATTATAAATAGCCAGTACCATCTAGATTACTTGTGTTCATTTTAAAACATTAAAAGCCTAGCTTGGGTTAATGAACAGTCAGAAACAAGGCGAGGTTTTAAAAAGAAAGATCATGAGGTTCTTGCCTCCTCTTTATTTATTGACTAGAAATGTAAGGCAAGAGCGTGCTTGGTTTTTCTATTCTCAAGTCAGGTCTCAAACACATCTAGATAAATATCCATCTCCATCTGCAGAACATGTATAATCCCAGTTTATCATTTCAATAGTCTTTAATGAATTCAGACACTGACGTGACATCCACCAGCTCAATGGTCTGATGTCTGAACTTGGAGGTTTAGTAACATTTGGAGTTACTGAGTTTGGAAACATGGCCTGAAAATGGGGTAGAAAATGCTTCTTAGTATGCTATGACTGATATCAAACTTTCCTAAAACATCACACGACCGTGCTTTCCATGCTTTCTAAAACGCTGCAAGAATTGATATAAATGATATCACTGAGTTTTAACATATCTAAAAACAAATATTAATCACTTTCCAAAAATATTTCCAATAAAATGATTAAGGTTTAAATCGTGGAAATTTATTTTTAATCCACTGTTTTTGATCCATGCTATAAGGGGATTATAAATCTATCTCAAAAAAACTCCAAACAACTTTATCATGTTATCTGATATGTTTAGTCAATTTGATCTTTTGCTATCTTGCTTATTTCTAATGTAGATGCGGTCTGACAATTAAGTTGGTGAACTTGCTGTCATGGGTTTACATTGGTGGCACTGTAGAAAGAGCCAGGTAAGGTTTTATAATCCGGAATGTCAGTATCGTATACCTGTGTTTGTGCTATGTGTGGCAGTGTCTTGCTGAGTGGCATTCATTATTGTCATTGCGTGTTTTGTGCACCACTGCAAGAATGTCAGATGGAGCTTAAATTAGAGCAATGAACAAAATTAAATTTCTTGTTACACTTGGCAAGAGTGGAAGTGAAATCAGGGATACGTTTGTCCAAGATTATGGGGATAACGCCATGAAGAAAACAGCAGTGTGCAAATGGGTTAAACATTTTTGTGAGGAAAAAGAAAGCATCACTGACGAAGAGCAGTCAGGGAGGCTGGCAATGAGCAGCACTGACAAAAACGTTGCAAAAATTCATTAAATTGTGAGTCAAAATCACTGGCTGTCTGTGAGAAGCATAGCAGACCAATTCATATCAATAGAGAAATAGGAAAATCTTAACGAAATTCTTGGCATGAGGATAGTGTGTGCAAAGATGGTCTCGATGGAGCTCACTCATACACAAAAGGAAAGAGCTCACACGGCACTGTCTATGATGGAGATTTTAGTCAATAAACAAATAACTGTATTAGAACACCCCCCCAACTAGTCACCTGATTGGCCCCCAGTGACATCTTCCTTTACCCAAAGATAAAGAAAATATTGCAAGGAAGACATTTTGATGACCTGTATGTATGACACGGTGACTGTTCTGATGGCCATTACAGAGAAAGAGTTCCACAATTCCTTTAAAGGGTGGACCAGTTCTGGTGTCAGTGCACAGATTCCCAAGGGGGATACTTTGAAAATTACCAAAGTAATATTCAGTAATGAGGTCTTAGCACTTTCCTAAGATGAGTTTGCGAACTTAATTGTCAGGTCTCGTAAGTCAATCTGAACCTAATTCAAATTCTGCACACCTCAAACTAATCTGACTTCTAGCCCTTTGCATTTAAACTCTCTATCATAAGGGCTGGCCCTGCTCCTTCCTCTCCTGCCTGGGCCACCATCCTAATAGACTATCCTAGGAGATGTTGTTAAACCTTCAACCTCCAGAGTTCTAAATTCTTTACTCATAATGTCTTGACTTTATTCTACTTCATACACCCATCCCTGGGTTACACCCTGGGTATCAGGGTCATTCAGAATGGTTCTACCTCAGGAATCCTGAACACAAACACCCCAGTCTTTCACTGTAATCTGTCAACAATTTAACCCCTAGTCCCTCAACTTTCTCCCACATTATTCTCCAGTGCAGATAGTGGCAAGTCTATCTTTCCATTTGCTTGGACCAAAAACCTTGGAGTCATCCTGACCCTAGCTCAGCACCCACATCCAATCTGTTCTGAGATCTTGTTGGCTCTATCCTTGAAACACATCCAGAATCCAGCCACTTTCCACCACCTCTGCTGCCACCACCTGATCAAAGTTTACTTTGCATTTCTCATTTGATATTGTAATAGTCTCCTTGCTGGTCTCCCTGTTTCTACCTTGTAATTTCCCAAAAGTCTATTTTCAACATAGCAGCCAGAGTGATCCATTAAAGACAAATAAGGTCATGCGGCTTCTCTGCTCAAAACCCCACAATGGCTCTCCATTTTCCAGAGGAAAAGCCAGTCTTTACCAGGGTCTACAAAGCTTACACATTTGGTCCCCATTTCTTCTCTACCTCATTTCCTATTTCTTCCCCATGCCCTCTCCACTCCAACCACAGGCCTCCCTGTTGTTGCTTGAAAAGACCAGACACTCAGACACCATGAGGCTTTGAAGTCTGCTCTCTGTGCCTGGAATATTTCACATGCACGCAGGGCTCATTCTCGTTTTCCCTTGATTTCTTGTTCAAATATTACCTTTTCAAGCGGGCTATGATGACAACCCCATTTAGAATTAGACTATCCCTCCCAGAATTCTGAATCCTTTTTTTTTAAAAATAATTTTATTAAATCATAATTGTGTACATTGGTGCAATCATAGGGCAGAATGTGCTTCATATACAATCAGAAACATTTTGATCGTACTGTGAGAGATAGCCCTCATAGCATTTTCTTAGAATTCTGAATCCTTATCCTGCTCTGTTCTCTCCTTTCCCACCCCATGATAGTACTTACAACCTTTTAACATGTTACATAATCGACTTGTGTATTATCATTCTTGCTCATTGTCTAATTCTCCCAATTAGAATTGCTCCTGAGGTACTCTCCACACTGGAACGCTGCCTGGACACTGGAGACACCCGACCAACCCTTGGGTGGGTGAGTGAGTCTCCTGGCCTCCAGCCCTCTCACACATGTACTCCTAACTCTCGTGCTCATTGACACCCTACAGATCTCTAGTTACTTGTTTTTTTGCTTTGACACAGTCTATCCGTCTCTTCCTTTCTCTACCCTATTTCAAACTCCCGATTGGTTGTTTGAACTGTTGATCTCAATAACACGTAATTCCCTTTCCAAAAAGAGCCCTTCTGCAGCATCTGCCCAGTATAAAACTCAGATAAAAATGATAATCCATTGTCTGCCTTCACATCAGGCAGCTGAGTGTGTAGAAAACTGTACAACTTTGCAGATCGTTGCCACCAAAATCAAGGGTCTATATCATCAGTCACTCAACAGTACTATATCACCAATTTTTAAATTTGTTCTAACAGATATTTCTTTATATTCTCATTGTGAGCGATTAACTCATTGTCTTCAAAGAAATGAGAGCGTGTGTCTGTCTGCATGATGCCCTTGGTCTGGGTCTGGTGTGGTCTTCTATGTCCCCACACTGGCCTGGTTCTATGGGCATCAACACAACTGTTAGCTTATATTACTGCTTTTTTATGTTAGCCCCAACAGACAGTTTTTACTCCTCAAAAGCCAAGCTGTTTTTTATTCATCCAAAACCCAGCTCCTAGCATAGTCTTTGGAAAATGGTAAGTGTTCCACAAGTATTTGTTGAATGAATGAACTCATTAATGGAACTGGAAGCCTCAGTTTTGCTTCTTTTCTTTATTCTCTTCGCTATTCTCATTTTTTCCTGTCAAAGCTCTTTTCTGTCAGAAGGATGAGAGCAAGGCAGGTGAGCCCAATGGCTCTTTACAGTACCAGGGACGAACGAGAATCACTGGGAGGAAGACTCATCGGTGGGTTCAAAGCCTGTGTGTTCAGACAAAGGGGCACATTCTGGGTGATGGTAATGGTTTCAGGATCATCCCCATGGTCTTCCCTGGAATGGTTAAGAATTTCCCGGCATTACTGAGTATAAATGGGCCAGAGATAACTTGGGGGTTCTGAGTGCGGTGGACTTCCATGTTTTGACCATTTAGCAAATCTCCATACCCCAAACCCTCACTAAAAACTTGGTTGTCTGGGTTAGCCCTTCCTTTGCTTCCCCTTTCAGCATGGTGCTCAAAAGGATCCTAGTGGGACATGTATGAAGCTTTTTGCTCTTTCATTTTCTTTGTTTCTAGAAAAGTGCAGCATCTTGGTCAGTGTGTATTCACATATGCACGTGCGTATATATGTCTGTCTCCAACGAGATCAGGCCATTTGAGAGAGAGATTCCTTCCCATTGGCTGAATTCTTCCTGGGGAATTCCCCCAGGAAATTCTTTTTCCAATATGTCTCTTACATTACATGTTGAGCGCCATCCAGGCCCAGGGATAGGAAGCCCTTGTAGAACAGTTGATGGATGACAACTTATCTTCATGACCACACAGATTACAGACTCTCAGTGGAGGACAACAACATGCATCCCACTCCCAGGCTTCAGAAAATCTGCTGATCTTAGACTGAATTGGTCCTTGCAGCTGGGCTAGGAAGCATGTCTTCTTTTTACATCCTTGAAGCCAGTAAATTATGTTTTATTATGAGCCACAACATTCAGCATTACCATTTGTCCTGGCTGGGCCTGGCCTCTCTAAATTCGCCTGCTTTCCGGGGATGCTTGAGACTGAGCTCCCTCTCCCCTGTTTTGTCATTTCGGGCCCACAGCTGCTGAAGGTGGAGAGCACCTGGAAGACCAAAGGCATTCTGCCCACAGAACAGCCGAATGGGTAGCAGTGCTGGGATCTGGTTAAACTGAAGTTCCCGTCTAGCGCTTCCCTTTTCAAGTTATTCTACAGGCAAATTTCTTTCCCACAGCCCTGTTTTAATAAGCCAGTCACACTTTGCATGTCTGCCACTTTTCCTTAACCAGGAACAGCAGGCTGACCTGATTACCAGAGATGCAGTAGAATTTACATTTCAATCAATCAATCAACCAAACAAAATATTTAGTGAAAATTTTCTGCTCTCAAATTCTCCTTGAGCAGATGACTTCAGTGTTTCCATACTTTATTAGTTATCACTTTAATGATCTCCATGTATCAAATAATTCAACAAGTCCTAAATCTCAACTTGTCAGGGTATTAACAACTGGAGATAGGAAGGCAATTGAGATCTAATCTCTGCCCTCAGCTCATTAGGACACTACTGCCTTGGTTTCTAATTTTTTCACAGCAGATACAATTTTCATATTCTTTCTTTTCTTCTTTTAAATAGAATAACTTTTTAATCTACTATTGGGAGTTTTTTTCTCAACGTATAGTGGGCTACTTAACAAAAATCTATGTATGGGGTCAGACAAGTAAGTTCACGAACTTATCCTAGAGAAAGTGTTATATATTCATTACTGAATATCACTATGTCACCTCCAAAGTACTCCTCTTGTAAAGCTAAGCACTGACACCAGCGCCTGGTCCACCCTCCAAAGAAATTTTGGAACTCTTTTGCTGGAATGGTCATCAGAGTTGTCACCATACATGTATATGAAAGTATGTCTACTATGGATATTAATATCTGAATATACATATAAATTGACATGTATAAATTTCAGAATTCATAGCTCTATTTGACTATAACTAGGCTTAAGGATTAACTTAAAAATGTATCCTTACAACTGAAATATGGACATTTACAAGTTGAAATATGGAAATTCAGACATAAGACCAAATGACCATAATCTCATTGTAACAACTGCACTGTAGGAAGTGAAGAAGGATACTGTTAAATTCAAGGTAAACTGATGAGGAGAAAGGAGGAAAAAACCCCAAAGGGTTACCCTTACTGGAAGGGTTGTGTGGCTTTACTTAGGAGCATTATGACCACATTCCACATTGAATTTTTTTAAAAATCAGCTTCCAGATATCTTTTTGCTGTATCTCATGCAATTGTAAATCTATTTTAATTGTGCCTTTAAATAACAGGGTACGGGGCCAGGGGCAGGGTTGGGGGGGACACCAGAAACACACACCAATCCTTTTTTCCCCTAAAACTGTAGACCCTATGGTTACAACATGTGTTATAATTTATAAGGCAGTGATTTCAACTTCTTTTCTCCTTTTAGCTGCAGGAAAAAGCCTTGAGCAATTCCTAGCAGGAGACTTGTAGTTATTCCAAAAGGGCAAAGCAGATGCCCTGATTTTAAGTAGGGCATAAAGCACGGAACAGTCAGCCCTTGGAAACATCCAGTCAGGAGGAGTCTGCTGCTGAACCAGAATGTGATCAGCTGCCAGCACACATGTAAATGGATCTCTCTGAGGCAGGAAAGACGCCCTGCGGTAAGTTCCCCTCCCCTCCTGTCATCCTCAGGTTGCTTCAGGTTGGTGGCCGGAGAACACTGGGAACCTGACAAGAATTCTCAACAACTCCAGCTCCTAGAGCTGTTCCCCACTAGGCCAGAATTCAGAGTTCATGGTTCTAAGACTGGGTTTTAATCACCATTGCTCCCAGCAGCACTTTCTTTGAGGTCCTGAACCTAACAGAAACTTTTTTTTTTTTTTTTTTTTTTTGTAGAGACAGAGTCTCACTTTATCTCCCTGGGTAGAGCGCCCTGGCGTCACACAGCTCACATCAACCTCCAACTCCTGGGCTTAGGCGATTCTCTTGCTTCAGCCTCCCGAATAGTTGGGACTACAGGCGCCTGCCACAATGCCTGTCTATTTTTTTGTTTTGTTTTGCAGTTGGGCCAAAGCTGGGCTTGAACCCACCACCTTCATTATATGGGGCCGGCACCCTACTCGCTGAGCCACAGGCACCGCCCCCTAATAGAAACTTTTTAAATGTTTGCTAAACGGGATACATCATTAGAATTAGAGGGTCTTCAGAAGTTCAGCACTTCCTAATCCAAGGAACAGTGCTGTGAAGGCAGGGCCTGCCCACTCCCCACCACTGCGCCCCCATGTTCCCTAGGGCAAGGCTGGGTCCCAGTGTGCTGAGGAACACAGTCTGAAAACAGTGACCTGAAATTATTCCTTCATTTTAAGATGAAGGAACTTTCATGAGGTTTTATGGCCAGGTAGGGACCACGTTGGGCCAGCTAATCCAGATGTCCTGACTCCTGGTTTCCTCTGGCATTCTTTCACTTGCCGGTAATGCTCCCCAGCTGCCTGGGACCTTGTTTCCATCCTACTGATTAATGAACCTCTGCCCAGGGCCTGGTTTCTAACACCCTGGAATTGGGCTGGTAGGCCAAGGATTTTCACCTGCCCTCAACTGAGGCCCTTCAAAGGCCCCGTTTAGCTGGCAGAGTCACCAAGAGGAGACAGGGAGGCTGTCTTGAATCATAAAGCCCGAAGTCCCTTCAGATTCCAATGGCTGGCTTGGACCTTGGACCTTGGCTCTCAGCTCACATCACACCTCCTGGACTCACCTAAGTGGCTGGAACTTCAGTCTGAATTCTTGCTACAGTCGGCTTCAGGTTCTTGATTTCTGTCATTGTCTAATGTCTCTAAGTCTTGGCCCCAACAATGGCTTGGAAGTGTCTGCCTCAGGCTGTGGCAACAGTTATATAGTCTGTCCTGTAATCCGATGTAAAAAGAGCTAAGAGACCAAGTGTGTGTGTCGTGTGTGTGTGTCTGTGTGTGTTTACGCATCTTTAATGGACTAACATTGAGGTAAGATGGTGTATTGGAAAGAGCATCAAAATCAGACTGCCTGGGATTTACTATCTATGTATATTGAGTGATTCGCCTAACCACGCCGAAGCAGGTTCTTTGTCTGAAAATGGGGAAAATAATATTTATCCTGCATACTTTGAAGGTCAGAGATAATGCATTTGAAGTGAAAAGCATGTAAGAGACATGTAATAGAAACTAACAACTACTGATTTTAAGTTAAATTAAGAACTAAGTGCTGATTTTATGACTTTGGAAAAGTACCAAAAGATCCTGAAGAACTTTTGAATCCTCAGAATTACATTAGAGGCCAAGTGTGGTGGCTCACGCTTGTAATCCCAGCACTTTGGGAGGGATGGGTGGGAGAATCATTTGAGGCCAGGAGTTTGAGACTAGCCTGAGCAACATAGCGAGATCCTGTCTCTACAAAAAATTGAATAATTAGACATGTGTGGTAGTGCACATCTACAGTCTCAGCTACTCAGAAGGCTGAGGCTCAAGGGCCACTTAAGTCCAGGAGTTTGAAGCTGCAGCAAGCTACCATGATACCACTGCATTCTAACCTGGGCAACAGTGCAAGACCCTTGTTTAAAAAAATTACATTATAGTCAGAATGATCTGAGTGCATTTTTTTTTACTTCTTAGAATATTGGTAATGATAAAATAATACCAAAAAGAGTAGCCAACATTGATTATATATTTAATACATGCTAAGCAGTTACTAAGTGCTCTGCATACACTATCTGCTGTAATTGTCACAGCCTTCTGAGATAGGTAGTATCATTATTCCTGTGTTTAAATAGGGAAACAGGATTTAGAAAAGTTCAATAGAGTGATCAAACCACATGACTAGTAAGCGATGGATTAAAGGTAGGGTTTGATTTGAGAGCCTGAGTTCTTATTCCATTTAATTTAATCTTTCACCATTCACATACTTAACGTTTTATGTGTTAAACGATTTAGAAGAACTTTTATCCTCTTCTCTCCATTCTCCCACCTAGCCCTATTGAGGAAAGATTTTCCTCCTCCTTCTGCAGGTGGGAGACTGCTAGGAGGGAAGGCTTCACCTCCCTCTCCAGCCCAACACACACTCTTCCCTGAGCAAGGAGTGACGAGTCAGACAGGAGAGAGGCTGCTTCCACTGCTTCTCTTTCCTCCTTTCCCACCTCCCAGCAGTGAGCTTTCCACTTGCTGGGCTTAGCATTATAGCAAGCAGAACTTTCTAATTTAGCTTTCACCAAAGATCTCTGTGCTTTCTTTTTCTCAAATTTTTTTGTTTATTTTTGAAATTATTTAAGACTCACAAGAAGTTGCAAAAACAGTTCACAGAGTTCCTGTGTACCCTTTATCCAGCTCTCCCCAATAACATCTTACATAACCAGAGTACATGATCAAAACCAGGAAATTGACATTGCTGCAATGCTATTATCTAAACTATGAGCCCTATTTGAATTTCACCACTTTTTATGTGCACTCTTTCTCTGTGTATGTAATTCTGTGAAATTTACCACATGTAACCACAGCACATAATCAGGATACTGAGCTCTTCTTTCCCTCACACATATACGTGCACACACACACAATTCCCTTACACTACCCTTTATAATCAAACCTTTTTCCCACCTAACTCCTGGCAATGACTGATTTATTCTTCATCATGATAAATTTTCTTTCCAGGATGTTGTATAAATGTAACCATACAATGCATAAGGTTTTGAGATTGGAGTTTTGTACTCAGTATAATTCCCTTGAGATACAGCCACGTTGTTGCATGTATCAATACTTAGTTTCATTTTTATTGCTGGGTAGTATCTTATTGTATGGATGTCCCATGGTTTGTCTATTCACCTGTTGAAAGATACTTAGATAATTTGCAGTTTTTTTCTCCAAGCTTTATTAAGGTATAATTGACAAATATTTTATATTTGTGGTATACCACATGATGTTTTGATATATGCATATGTTGTGAAGTAATTAAATCAAGCTAATTAACATATCTATCACCTCACATACTTATTTTCTTTTTTTGTCGTAAGAACATTTAAGATATAATCTTTTGGCATTCTTCAAGTATACAATACACAACTGTGAAGCATAGTCCCCATGCTACATAATAGCTCTCCAGAACTTGTTCATTCTAACTGAAATTTGTACCCTCTGACCTGACCAACAGTGCCCCATTTCCACCTTCCACTCTGACCCCAGTCACTCATTGGCAACTATTAAATACCATTCTCGTCTCTATTGGTATGAGTCCAGTTTCTTTAGATTTTACACATGAGATCGTGGTATTTGTCTCATGTCTGGCTTATTTCAACTTGGCACAATGTCCTCCAGGTTCACCTATGTTGTTGCAAATGACAGGATTTCCTTCCTTTTTTTTTTTTTTGGCACAAAGCCTCATCATGTCACCCTGGGTAGAGTGCCATGGCGTCACAGCTTACAGCAACCTCAAGGTGTTGGGCTTAAGCAATTCTCTTGCCTCAGCCTCCAAGTAGCTGGGACTACAGGCACCTGCCACAACGCCCGGCTATTTTTTGGTTGTAGTTGTCGTTGTTTGGACAGGTGCTGAGCCAGGATTTCCTTCCTTTTAAGGCTGAATAGTACTCCATTGTAAACATACACCACATTTTCTTTCATCCATTCTTTTGTGGATGGACTCTCGGTTTCATATCTTGGCTATTGGGAATAATGCTGCAATGAACATGGGAATGCAAATATCTGTTTCACATACTGATCTCATTTCCTTTGGATATATGTTCGGAAGTGGAATTGCTGGACAATGTGGTAGTTCTATTTTTAATTTTTTTTATTAAATCATGGTTGTGTACATAAATGCAATCTTGGGGTACAATGTGCTGGTTTTATATACAATTTGAAATATTTTCATCAAACTGGTTAACCTATTTTTAATTTTTTGAGGAACATCCATAATATTTTCCATAATGTAATAATTTAAATTCTCCAATGGTATATAAGCTTCCCTTTCCTCTCTACTCTCTCCAACACTCGTCCTTCATCTTTTTGATAATACCTACTTCAACAGGTGTGAGGTACTATCTCATTGTGGTTTTAATTTGCATTTTCTTGATTATTAGTGATGCTGAACATTTTCCATATACCTGCTGGCCATTTATATGTCTTCTTTTGAGAAATGTCTATTCAGGTCTTTGGTTCATTTTTTAATCAGGTTGCTTTCCTGCTATTGATTTGAGTCCTTATAGTTTTTGCATATTTACCTCTTGTTAGATGTATGGTTTGCAAATATTTTCTTCATTCTGTAGATTGTCTCTTTATTTTGTATAGTGTGAAGAGACAACCTACACACTTTGCTGTACGAAAGCTTTTTAGTTTGATGTTATCCCATTGGTCTATTTTTGCTTTGGTTTCCTTTGCTTTTGGGGTCTTATCTAAAATAAAATCACTACCAGACCAAAGTCAGCAGGTCTTCCCCTTCATTTTCTTCTAGTAGTTTTACAGTATCTGATCTTACATTTAAATCTGTAATCTGTTTTGAGCTGATTTTTGTATATGGTATGGGATAAGAGTCCAACTTCATTCTTTTGCATGTTGATATACAGTTGTCACAACACTATTTATTAAACAGATTGTCCTTTCCATTGTATGTGTCCTTGGCACCTTTGTCAAAAATCAATTGTCTGTAAATGCATGGATGTCAGGGCCCAGGACTAGCCAGGTCTCCGGCCTGGCTTAACTGGGTTCCGGACATGGACCGCAAAATTACCTTGCTCAGGTACAGTTTCTCTTAGGTGCCTGAGGGCTATCTACTTTAGCTGGAGAGAGACAGAGAGTGTCTCTTAGAGAGAGTAAAGCAGCCTTCTTAGAATAGATAGATCTTAGTCTTTAGTGAAGCTTGGTAATCTTCAGCAGAGAGAAGATGGTGGTGTTCTGCAGGCAGGAGAGGAGACAGAGTCAGGAGAGGAGACAGAGTCAGAGTAAGCAGGTCCGTGATAGAATGAGCATGCTCCTCGACTGCCTTCTCCTCCAGCCTGATATAAGGCTGATCTCGTGCCTCTCAACACCACAGGCTTAGAGACCGCCAATTCACCACTGCCCTCATCTCGTGAGCTCTCATGCTTGTTAGGAGAGCTAAATCCCTCTCTGTGCCCTTTCCACGCAGGTATTCCATTATTGAGCTATACAAGTATTTCTTATAACTCTCACTCCTCCTAGCCATAGGCTATATGGGCTGCAACACATCGATTTATGTTTAGGCTCTCTGTTCTGTCCCATTGGATTATGTGTCTGTTTTTATTCCAGTATTATGCTGTTTTGATTACTATAGCTTTGTGTAGATATTAAAATCAGGTAGTATGATGCCTCCAGCTTTATTCTTTTTTGCTCAAGATTGCTTTGGCTATTTGGGGCCTTTTTTGTTTTTCATAAGAATTTTAGGATTTTTTTCTGTTTCTGCGAAAAATGACATTGGAATTTTGGTTGGGATTGCATTGGGACTTTTAAATAATATTAATTATTTCAATCTATGAACATGGGATATCTTTCTACGTTTGTAGTAACTGGACAGAATCCTGGAGGGGAGTATGTTTTAGTATGCTGAACCCTTATCAAGCACTTCCTATGTGTCAGACACTGTGGCAGGTGCTAGGATGCAAAATTATTGTATTTGACTTTGAGGACTCAAAATTTAGTGAAACAGATGGATAAATGAATAAGTAAACATGGTTATGAAATAATGCAGTAAATAATACAGTACAAAGTACTATGGGCATTATAAAGAAATCGTGCCATAGATCCATGGCTCTTAAATTTTAGAATGTATCATAATCACCTGGAGAGCGTATTAAAATACAGTTTACTAGCTCTCAACTCACAGAGTTTTTGAACAAGTAGAGTATAAGGTTTGGCCCCAAGAAATTATATTTCTAACAAGTTCCCAGGTGATACTGTTTTTGCTGGCCCAGAGCCCACATTTTGAAAGAAGAGTTTATCTCAAAGGATGAATAGGAGTTTGTCAGGTGAGAAATAAGAAGGGTCATGAAACAAGGAAGAGCATGAACAAAGGTATGCTGATCAATGTGCATAGTATGCTTGACAAATGGCCATTCCCTTGTATGACCAGAGCACAGCTTAATTTAAAAAAGAAGAGTGGAAATTGGCAAAACTATGAAAGACCTTAGATGCTTACCTGGGGACTATGTAGGCAATAGAAGTCTATTTCAAAACTAGGTTGTGTTTTGGGGGAAAAAACATGCTGACAGGAGGGTAGTAAAGTGGGTAAGACTAGTAAGGGACTACTGACATAGACCAGATGAAAAGCAAATTAGAACTGTACTTGGGCAATGGAGTTGAGAAATAGGAGGCAGTATGTACTTACCAAAAAAAAAAAAAAGAAAGAAAGAAAAATGGGAGACAGTTTTGGGAGATATTTCAGAGATCAAATATCTAAGACCTGGTGTCTACCTGGATGTTTAGGGAGACAAAGTAATCCGGAATGGAAAATGAGTGGATGGTAGTGCTGTTAACAAAGATAGGAATTACCTGGAGGGAGAGCCATATGGTGATAAGATATGAGACTGGATTTAGACACTGAGTCGGAATGAACTACAGAAAATCCATATAGCTACATCAACTGTGAAGCTAGAAAATGGGATTAAAGAGAGGCAGGGCTGGGGATATGTAACAGGAGAGGTTAAAACAAGGCGAAAGGTAGGTAAGAAGTGAATCAAGAATTGGAACCTAGGGTGATATCAAACTTAAATGGATAGATAATTCTGGATCCAGTTAAAACAGCTGGTAAGAAGCAGAGAGATAGAAGTAGGACATTCGTATATGGTAGAAGCTAAGAAAAGAAAAGGTTTCAGAAAGGAGGAACAAAGGAGATGGTTAACAGCGTTATGTATGTCTTAAAGGCTAAAAAAAATAATGAAGTCTAGAAAGAGATTATTGATTTAACGACCTTGGCAAGGAGTCAGATGTAATGACCTTTCTATAGAGTCAGAAGAATGAGTTGAATAATGAATTGGAGATGAGAAAGTAGAGGTGGCTAGTGAAGACCGCGCTTAAGAAGCTTGGTAGGCCCCCACCGGAGGCTCCAACAGCCAAAAAAGGCCGGACAACTGCCGAGGAGACACCTGTGCCTTGGTATCTCCTTCACTTTGCACTTGGGACTAAATGTGGAACCCCCATTTCCTATGCCTAGGTCAGTTTCCTGTGAATTTCCTGGGCCTCAATTCCATGAATGGACTGTGTCCATTCATAGATGCATTCATTCACTTTGCCCTGGAGGGGACTGTGTTCGTTCACTGATACACTCATTCACCTTGCAAAAAATAAAGACAGAAAGAAAAAAAAAAAAAAGAAGTGAGTCCATAAACCCAGATTACATTCAATGGGAGGGGATTACATTAGAGTGGAAACACTTGGGCTGCCTACTACACATGCCTGCCCATTGCTCTTAGAATAAAATCCAAACTCCATAAGCTGGTTTATAAAACCTTGGGGGATATAGCCCCAACCTATGACACTCACCTTTCTATTATCTGAACATGCTGTACTCCTTCTCCATTAAGCTCTTACTATTTTCTCTTCTCTTTACCTGGGATGTTTTTCAATCAGATTTTCCCATGGTTGATCATTTCTTGTAATTCAGGTCTTAGCTGATAAATTACTTCCTCAGAAAAACCAACTTCTATCATCCAAATAGTTTTCTAGTCACTCCCTATTACATCAAACTATTAATTCTCTATGTGGCACTTAGTACTATCTGATAGAATATAAGTTTCAATGAGGCAGAAAATTTGTCTTATACATTGGTAAATCTTTAAAGCCTAGGATAGTGTTTTGCATATGATAGGTACTCAATAATATTTATTGAACAAACAAATGAGTATCTCCAAGAAGGCAAGAACAGATGGGGTCTAGAGCATAGGTGGACGGATTAATGGTAGATAATGTTCCTGTTACTACTGCTGTTCAATAAACCATTTCAAACCTAATGGTATAAAACAACCACCATTTTATTATGTCCCAAATTCTGTATGTGAGGAATTCAGAAAAGGCACAGTAAGGATGTTTCTGCTCTATAATGTCTGGGGCCTTAGTTTACAAGTTTTGAAGGCTAGAAGTAGAAGTAGAAAAAGGCTTTGACTCAATAGTTGGGGGCTGAAATTATCCAAAGATTCGATCACTTACACGTCTGGTGGTTGATGCTGCCTATTGGCTGATACTTCAGCTTGGGTGCCAGCCAAAACACCTACACAATCTCAGGCTTTTTCATACCTTGGCGACTGGGTTTTAAGGATAAGCACCTCAGAAAATTAGGCAAAAGTTGTACCTTTACTCCTTAAGACTGGAAAAATCACTCTTGCTTTAGTTATCAGAATGCCCAGATTCAATGAAAGTGCCCATTTTTTGATAGGATCATGTAGTAAGAAGAATGTGTAGAATGGGAAATACTGTTGCTGCAATTTTTGTCATCTCCAAGTGAATCATGCCCAGTTTTGTGGCCATTCATACCCCAACACTGACAACCGGTGTGAGTAAACAGAGGAGAGCAGCCTGGGAAGTTTTAAAGTTTAATGTTTACCAATTTTGTAATTGACTGTCAACTTTTATTATCAATTCTGTAGGGACAAATCACTCCCAAGTTTTATTTTTGAACATGTTTCATGTTCTTGTGTAGCTTGGTGGCAATGGGATGGCTATAAGTCACCTTGGCAGCACTTCATGTGACTGATGAAATTTTCCTTTCAATTTTTTATTTTAAATTTTTCTTCCTTTCAAACCTAGCCAAGTCCATTAGTAGCTTACTCTCAGGGTAATATTCAGTGGATTAATCCAAGTATCATTGGAAAAATGATTCAGTTTTTATTATTTTTCTTTTTCAATGAGCATTGAAAAGTGCAAACAAAACCCAAAAAACACTTCTCTAGATTCATTTTTATAACAGTCACTTTGACATGCAACTTGAATTTTTTTTTTGCCTTCACAAAATTAAAAAGGCTTAAAATTTAATAACAATGAAAATGTTTAAGAACTAGAAACAAAAACCTCATAAAGAACAAACGAAGATAAATATATTCAGAAAATAAATCAGGGCTTGGCGCCTGTGGCTCAACGGGCTAAGGCGCCAGCCACGTACACCTGAGCTGGCGGGTTTGAATCCAGCCCTGGCCGGCCAAACAACAGTGCCAGCTGCAACCAAAAAAAAAAAAAAATGGCCGGGCGCTGTGGCGGGCGCCTGTAGTCCCAGCCACTTGGGAGGTGGAGGCAAGAGACTCGCTTGAGCCCGGGAATTGGAGGTTGCTGTGAGCTGTGATGTCACAGCACTCTACCCAGGGTGGCAGCTTGAGGCTCTGTCTCAAAAAAAAAAAAAAAAAAAGAAAAGAAATCAGATGATTGCTGCAATGAAATATTGAGCAATAATATTAATAATAATGCAAAAAAAGTAACATTCACATTGTCAGATAAGAGTATGTCTACCTTAGAATGCTTTGACTCAGAGGTTCAGTATGGAGTTATCAGTTAACTTCTTATTTTTTTCCCCCAAAGTTTCAAAAAATAGACAACTAATATTTATAAATAAAAATAAAAGATAATTTCAAAAAACAGGTCATGCCAAATCTTATAGATAATAGAAAAAGAAGAAATACTTCAAAATCATTCTACTTCATCTGGATATACCTGATATTAAAATTGGAAAAAATATATTATTATAAAGGGAAATTACAAACATATTTCACTTATAAGTGAGGAAGCAATACCCTAAACAACATATTAACAAGTTGAATTAAAAATTAATGTTCAAGTAATGTACTTTGGTCAAAATTAAATCTAATTTATGTGAGAATTAGTCACTCTTTTCTTTTTTTTTTTCTTTCCCTCACCCCCTTCCCTTCTTCTCTCTCTGTCTGCTCTCCCCTTTACCCATGTCCCCCCATGTCCAAGTAATGTACCAAAGTGCATTACTTGACCAAGTAATGTACTTGGTCAAAATTAAATCCAGTTTATTTGAGAATTAGTCAGTATTTCTTTCCTTTTTTTCTTTTCCTTTCCCTCACCCCCTCTCCCTCCTTCTCTATCTGCTTTCCCCTTCCCCCATGCCCCACTGTGTCATTGTCCTCATATCAAGGTTGAATACATAGGATCATGCTTCTCCAAGCATGCTTCTCACAAGCTGTGGTATACCATGGAATACTAGTCAGGCATTAAAAACAAAATGGATAGCCGAGTGTTGTGGCTGTCACCTGTAGTTCCTGCTACCTGGGAGGCTGAGGCAAGAGAATTGCTTAAGCCCAAGAGTTTGAGGTTGCTGTGAGCTGTAACACCATGGCACTCTACCCAGAGTGACAGCTTGAGACTCTGTCTGAAAAAAAAAAATGGAGATTTTGCAGCATTTGTATTAACCTGGATGGAGGTGGAACATATTATTCTTTTTGAAGCATCACAGGAATGTAGAAGCAACTTGAATTCTTTAGCAGAGAATAGCTGTCTGTGGTTTGTGGGTTCCATTTCTTCTCAAATGTTGTCCTGGTTCAGCTGCAAACAGGTAAAACCAGTAGCACTCACTGTTTTCTTTCTTTATTTATTTCTCCATTGTTAAATTTTTCCATTTTATATCCTTTCCCCTAGATACTGCTGTAAAACATGTACTCTAGATACTGACCTTTTATTTGATGGATGATAAAAGAACACTTTGCTTTTGTTCATTCTGAAGTGCAAGTAGCCTGCTTTTGTTGTAGGTGATGTTTTTTCACTTGCCAAATCTCCTGCTTACTGACAAAACTAGACAGTTTATGCCTTGGTGGGGACAGAAATTAAGATTTGATTATGACACCTTGAAGCCCCAAGTTATATTTTATAAAAGATTCTATCCCAAAGTATTGAAAATGCCTTCACAGTAATTATGATTAATGTAAAAACTTAAGATTTTTTTATATCCTTAAAAGAAAAAAATATTAGGGAATGGTGGAGAAAAAATTTATGACAGAAGGAGATTCTGATTGGTACCTGCTATGTGCATTAGGGAAGGCAGAAAAGTACAATCAGAGCTCCCTGACAGAAAAGACTTTAGAACTTTGTTAGAAAAGGAAAATAAATCACTATACATAACACTATTAGAGAAGCATAATACTGTCAATGCAGTGAGATTGCAAGTTTAACTAAGCACTATAGTTAATGCTCAAAAGAAAGAGAAATTTGGTTTGGAATAATCTAGGAAGGGTTAGGGAGAAGGTGGAACTTGAACCAAGATTTATAATTGGCAAGGGGAGAGGGAATACAGAAGGGGGAAAAATTCTGAGACTTGAAAGAAAGAAATCCTTGCCTTGAGGGCACCTGTGGCCTAGGTTCTGCAGATGGGAGTTCAAGACAGTGACGGAAATGACCTCCCCATCTGGGGGCGGTAAGTCGGATGAGGGAGCCTTGGGGGGAGCTTGCCAAGGAATTGAGAAAACTTCAATTCTCTACATAAAAACACTGAGGGGTGGGAGAGTGTTGGAGGTTATGGGGGGCGTTCAAACCTCCCTAATGCTATCTGTTGTAATTTTGAATGCTTCCTCTTCTATTGTGATGCAGCTCTGGTAGCTGAACGATAAGAAGGTAAAAGCTGGATCTTCTGCCTATTACATTGCTTTCCTCTTCTCAACAGGCAGGAACAAAAAAGTCTTTTCAACAATTTAATACAGTTAGATGTAGGTCTAAAGTGAAGAAAGATATTTTCAAATTGATGTGGTGGAAAAGCAGTTGGTCGTCTGTGGTTGAAATCTGGAGCTGTCACTTACTAGTTTTGTCCCCTTGGAATATTCACCTCAGTTTTTGTGCCTCTGTTTTTCTATAGGCAAAATAGGGAATTACTGACAGGTTCTCAACCAGCTGGTACAGCACCTGCCACCTCACCATCACCTCTCATATGGGTCTTTGGAAACGTGTTTCGCGTGCAGGGTGGTGGTGGTGCGTGGACTGCTCCGACTTGGGAGGAGCGTCAAGGCAACTAAAGCGCAGAAGCCGGAGGCACCAAATGTTCTGCAATGGCAGACACAATGTTGCAAGTCAGTGAAGTCCCGTTCCAAATGCCATAGAACCGCAATAAAAAAGGCTGATGTTCTGTAAGGAACCTCTCAACTCTGTTAACATTCCAGGACTTCACTGAGCTGGCACCACAAATGGGTCCCCCCAATCCTATTCTGCATTCTCCCCTACCTCACTAACGGCTAAGTCATCTTCAGATTCCAACTTAAATTTCGCTTCCCAGAGACGCCTTCCCGGGTGCCCATCCCAATCCTACTATTATGTTGTTTTATTAATGTCTGCCTCCTTCCACCACCTGTAAACTCCATAGCAACAGCAGCCGCGTTTGTTTACTAACATACGCCGTTGGGCTAGGTCACAGCAGCACGCGACGCGTTTTGTATAAACAGACGGTCAGCCGAGGAATCCACCAACCCACACGCAGCGCGCGAGGGCGCCCCGCCAAGGCGCTGACGTCACACGCACTTCCGCCCCTTCGCGCTCCTCCCGACGGCCCCTTCTCCCGGCCCGCGTTTGTTTCCGGCGTTTCGATAAAGCCCGATTCGGTTCGAAGAAGACGCGTTCTTCCGGGAAAATGGCGACTCCCGCTCGAGGCTCGGAGTCACCGCCGGCCGCGGATTCGGCGCTAGAGGCGGGGCCTGCGGAGGAAGCCGAGTGCCCGCCGCCTCGCCAGCCTCAGCCTCCGCAGAATGTCCTTGCTGCCCCGCGGCTTCGAACCCCACGCTCCCGAGGACTTGGGGCTGCGGAGTTTGGCGGAGCTGCAGGAGATGTTGAAGCGCCAGGAGAGACTTTTGCGCAACGAGTAAGCTGGGGTCCCGCCAAGTCACCTCCTGGCGCCTTCTTTTCGTGTCCCCTGGGACGCTCCCTCCCTTACTCCACTCCGTTCCTGTCCCTGGATGGTGACCTTGCCTCAGTCAGATTCTGTTCGGTCCTGTGGGCTAGTGGGCGGCCTGGCCGGGCGCGGACGTCCCGCCCGTGACCGTGGCCCGTGGACTGAACGGAGCTTAGCGTTCCCGCGAGGCGGTAGCTCCTCTTTGGTTTTATTTACCCGTGAAGCGGGACTCTGTCCTCTAAATCTTTTTGTCCCTCCTCCCCCAGTCTAAAACAATTGTCAACTTAATCTCTTGATCCTATTCTTACAGGAACTGTAGGGAATGGGAAGAGTGGGACATAGAGTTTATTAGGCTGAGAAAGTTAAACTCTCGTTCACATGACTTAATGGATTTTCACAGAGGAGCGTTGTGAGACAAGTGATTATTTTTTTAAGGCAGCTTTGTGCCAGTGAGAAATAAAAGGCAGAAGACAGTGGGAGGATATTTTCAGAAAAGTTTCCAACAGGAGGTTGTAAGAAAGTGAACTAGTAAGGTGGCTGTGGGATTGGGAAAACTTCACCAAGCCTAGTATAATTTGAATATGTAGTCGACCGAGACGCCTAAATTTCCATTCTGTATGGAGAAACACTAACAAAAGTAAAAAAATCCGAAGAGAGGAATATATCCGAGTTTGATTTTTATTTAGGGTGTGCTGAGTTGAGCAGGACAGACATTAAGTTAATTAAAACTGGATACTAAATGCTGGAGAAATGGTCATGAGGCTCAAGAGAGAGAGGAGAGGGCTGGGAACTGCAGAAGAGTTAATAGTTGAAATTGTGGGAATGAATATACTGTCAGAAAGATTAGAGGACCTAAGATACAACCTTTTCTTTCTTTCCATCTATTGTATAGCTAAAGGAAAGGAATTTTTGTCACATGCGGTAAAAGGGACAAATAATTACTTGGGGGGGTTCCAAGTAGAGACAGGTGATTTGACTTTGTGAGATTGAGTTTTAATTTCTAGCAGCAAATTAACTTTTTGATCTCAGGACCCTTTTTTACTCTGTAAGAATTATGAAACAACCCAAAGAGCTTTCTTTTGTTTATGTGTGATCGTTGATTCATTGGAAATACAACTGAGAAGTCTTGAAAACACAAGCATACTCAGGCACATCTTCTGTTTCAGGGCAGTGATGTCATCATACATCATTAGCCTCTGGAAAACTCCACTGTGAGAAAAATGAGAGGAAAATGGCTAATAACACCTTAGTATCATTATGAAAACAGTTTTGTCCTTAATCATTCCTCCACTGCCCCAGGTCTCAGAGATCACACTTTAAAAATGGATTTTTAAAAAAATATTTTGTGTGATTATTTGCTTAAAATACTTTCGCTGAAATTCTAGTAAGTTAAATGAGGCAAATATTCCCTATTCTTTTGCATCCTCTCGTTTTGGGGTGGGTATTTGGATAATGATTGTCTTATTTGTTTCATTCCTGTTTTGAGACCATTAGAAGTAAGGTTTTTTGACTTAAAAAATAGCTTTTCTCCCTTTGAAAATAATGATTTACATTTTAAATGTTATGTCTCAAGTTTTAAAATGTGTCTGTAACGTATACTATGTTCTTTTCTATTTGACAGAAAATTCATTTGCAAATTGCCCGACAAAGGTAAAAAGATCTTAGACTCTGTTGCCAAATTGAAAGCCGCCATTGCAGAACGTGAAGAGGTTAGAGGAAAAAGTGAACTGTTTCATCCCGTTAGTGTAGACTGTAAGCTCAGGCAAAAAGCAGTTGCAGAAGTTGATGTGAATACAGATAAGGCCCAGAATTCTGACCAGATACTTGATACTTCATTGTTAGTTCCTGGCAGTTCTTCTGTAGATAACATCAAGTCATCTCAAACAACCTCACAAAAACAGGGACTTGGATATCCTACTCACAGAGGTGATGAAGAGACTCCAGAGACTGAGTGTCCAGCTTCCAGGAACACAGCCAGGGTACCTTTTTCATCTGCAGTTAGTGAGATGAAGCATTGTGTTTCAAGTCAAGCAGAAGATGACTCCAGCAGCTCTGACAACCTGTTTATTGACAAGTTTCAAAGGATCACAATTGAAGACCAAGGTGAACACAACTCTGAAGAAAGCACAAGTGCCAAGAACTTGACAGGTCTCTGTAGTGCAACTCAGAAGAAACCTCACTACATGGAAGTGCTAGAAATGCGAGCCAAAAACCCAGTGCCCTCACCACATAAATTTAAAACCAATATGTAAGTATCATTAGAAACAGGGCTATAACAGAAACTTACTTTGTGTGTATCTGTGTTTTGAGACAGAGTCTCATTATGTCACTCTCGGTATAGAGCCGTGGCGTCGCAGCTCACAGCAACCTCAGACTCGTGGGCTTAAGTGATTCTCTTGCTTCAGCCTCCCAAGTAGCTAGTACTATAGGTGCCTGCCACAACTCCTGGCCATTTTTTCTTGCAGTTATTTATTTTTTTTTTTTTTAGAGATAGAGTCTCGCTTTGTAGCCCTTGGTAGAGTGTCATGGCGTGACAGCTCACAGCAACCTCCAGCTCTTGGGCTTAGGTGATTCTCTTTGCCTCAAGCCTCCCAAGTAGCTGGGACTACAGGTGCCCGCCACAACGCCCGGTTGCAGTTTGCAGTTTGGCCCGGGCTGGGTTAGAACCCGCCGCCCTTGGTATATGGGGCTGGCGCCCTACTCACTGATCTACGGGCACTGCCCTTGCAGTTGTCATTGTTGGTTAGCTGGCCCAGGCTGGGTTTGAACCTGCTACCTTTGGTGTATGTGGCTGGCACCATAACCACTGTGCTATGGGCGCCAGGCCTCTATGTGTGTGTTTTTTTGAGACAGTCTTTGTTGAGTGCTATGGCTTCTATAGCTCACAGCAACATCAAACTCCTGGGCTGAAGTGCTCCGTTTGTCTCAGCCTCCTGACTAGCACCCGCTGCAATGCTTGGCTAGTTTTTGTGTCTGTTTTCTATTTTTATTAGAGGTGAGGTCTCATTCTTGCTCAGACTGGTCTTGAACTGACATTAGGCAGTTACCCACCTTGGCTTTCCAGAGTGCTAGGATTACAGGCATGAGCCACCTCACCTGGCCAGAAACTATTTGTTAAACTCAAACTGTTAGGAGAATGCTTTAAGTTCAGCGGGCTTTGTCTGAGAAGTACTTGTAGTTTGGGGTGAAAATGTTGTAGAAATAGTAAGACCAGCCTGGCTGGAGCGGAAGATTCATATTGAAAAACGCTACTTTAGTTTTGAAACCAAATAATTGGTTTTTATTTTATTTTATTTTATTTTTTTGTTAGAGACAGAATTTTGTTGTGTTGCTTAGGCTGGAGTGCAGTGATTGTGATCATAGCTCCCTGCAATCTTGAACTCTTGGGTTCAGGCTCCCAAGTAGCTGAGAGTACAGGCGCATGCCATCATGCCCAGATAATTTTTTTATTTTTTGTAGAGATGGGGTCTTGCTTGTTAACCAGGCTGATCTTGAACTCCTGGCCCAAAGCAATCCTCCTTGCCTCAGCCTCCCAAAGTACTGGGATTACACGTGTAAGCCACTGTGCCTGACCTGAAAAGGTTTTATGTAGCAGATGGGAGAGTATTACATTTCAGAATGCTTAGCTAATATTACATAATAAACACAGAGTTGGAGAGAAAATTTATTATGACTTTTTCAGAGCCCCTTTGATAAGTCTGTAAACTAAGGAAAAAACAATTGCAGAAGCAGAGAAAATTTATTATGACTTTTTCAGAGTCCCTTTGATAAGTCTGTAAGATGGATGGACTGCCCACGAAAAAATACTTAGATGTTCACTATATTTAACCATCAAGTACACAGTGTAGTAAAGATTGTGCTCCTCAAAGAGTTAAGATCTAGATGAGGACTGAAGGTTTATATACTTGGAAAAAAGTTAGACTTTGTAATAATGTCAATTTCAGAGGAAAGGGGGCTGAGAAGAGGTTTAAAAAACCTGAAAACAGATTCAAGAAGGATGGGCAAAAATCTTGCGTCTAAGTTCTTGCCATAGTTTTGTTTCAGAGATTTCCAAGAAAAAAAAAGCTTTTTGAAGAGAAAAGAATTATTTACTTGTAACAAATGGCACCATTCATATCCAGTAACTGGTACTTTCCTATACTGTATTTACAAGGATGTAATATCACATCATCACATAAAAAGTCAAACCTCTACAATACTGCCTTTCTTAGGAAAATTTTTTAGTTAAAATACCTAAAACATGCTTTTTGGCGGGGGGGGGGGGGGAGTTTAGAGACTTAGTTTAACTCTACCCTACCATTTTTTTTTTCTTAGCTGCAAAACATTTTGTGTCTACAATGTAGACAGTCGGGATTATACTACATTAATTTGATCAAGTAATCATCTTGTATGCCATGGGGTATCTCCACTTATAGGACATTTTAGGCAATAAATACAACAAAGAATATGATGACCCCCAGTTCTGTGTTATGGTCATTTAACTGGTTTTGGGAGAAAGGTAAGGGAACAGGCATGAGGGAAGAGTTAGGAAGTTTAAGAGAAGGAACCACCTGTGCAGTTAGAGAACATCAGGAAAGGCAGGGCCCTGAGGAGATCACAGGCCATATATATTCAGAGGCTGAGAAGTGGCTTGGAGGTTGGAAGTGGGATAAAGTAGTGTCTTTGTCTCTTTTTTGCTCTTTTGGCCGCTTCTTGGCTTCATATACTGCCTGGATGCTAGAACCCCTCCTCCCCCCATTCACCTGTAGCCTTTGTCTTCCTAGAACTTTAGGTCTACAAGGGTAGTTAGCTATGAAACTTGACCCCTTGGGTGTTCTGTCGCACCTTAGCTTCATCATGTACAGCGTGGAACTCCTGTTTCTTACTAACCTAATGGTCTCCTGTGTATTCCCTAATCATGTTACTACCTCCTTGTTTTTTCCCCAAGTTATTTTCCTTTTCCCTCATCTTAATATCTACTTGCCATGAAGACCTATGTAATATATTTCCCTTATCTTTTTTTCTGTAATCATTCTTCATCCCCTCTCCAGCCAGAGTGAAGTCTCTGATCTCTCTTGGGCTATCACTGTGGCCTCTTCCTGGCTCTGATCTTAACTACCAGTCCATCCTCTCCATTGCTGCCAGAGGGAAATTTGTAAGATGCAAATCTGAACCTCTTATGTGAATAGAACTCTGCATTGAGGTGTGGGCCCAGCCTTCTGCCTAGCATTCTCTCTGGTTGCCTTTCTGTACTCCCCACCTTCTATACTTCCTGTATGCTGTGGCCATGTTGCTCCTCACTCCCTGTGCTGAGATGTCTTCTTCCCTTCATTTACATGAGCACCAAAAGTGTTCAGATTTCACTTTGAAGCTTTTCTGATAACCTTCCTATCTTCCACTAGAACTGGCCATTCCTTTACGTTCCAGTGTACTGGGTAAAGATGTGTGTCCTAATACCTGTAATACTATATTGCACTGAAACTCCATGTTTATATTTTATTTCTCTTTACTGGACAGTATGCCCCTTTGCAAGCATTCTGTGAATGAATAAATGAAAAATAGTTCAAGTGTAAAATTTGTTTTTTTTTTTTTTGAGACAGAGCCTCAAGCTGTCATCCTGGATAGAGTGCTGTGGCATCACAGCTCACAGCAACCTCCAATTCCTGGGCTCAAGCAAGTCTCTTGCCCCCGCCTCCCAAGTAGCTGGGACCACAGGTGCCCGCCACAACGCCCGGCCATTATTTGGTTGCAGCCATCTTTGTTGTTTGGCGGGCCCGGGCTGGATTCGAACCCGCCAGCTCAGGTGTACATGGCTGGCGCCTTAGCCCGTTGAGCCACAGGCACCGAGCCTCAAGTGTAAAATTTGAAGAGGGAAGGAAAAGACACACACACACACACACACACACACACACACACACACACCCACCCCTTATCAGTTAGAGCAGTGAATATTGGTAAACTGCTATTACCTTGGCCATTCGTGTGTATGAATGTTATTAAATGTGTCTATAAAAAGAAAGTTTGATTATATAACACAAGTTTTCCCTCCTTCAGATTACCTTCCCAACACAGTGATTCATCTAGTCACTGTCAGAGGAGAGGGTCTCCTATTTCCTCAGAGGAGCGGCGGCGCAGGGATAAGCAGCATCTTGATGACATCACTGCAGCTCGGCTTCTGCCCCTGCATCATATGCCTGCCCAGCTGCTCTCCATAGAAGAATCTTTGGCACTGCAGAAACAGCAGAAACAGAGTTATGAGGTATTTAGAGTATTAATTTGTTCTTGTTTGTATGTTGCATGCTGCTTATATAAGTTAGAATTTACTCCAGGTAGTTGAAGGAGGAAGGGATTTAATAGAAGGGATTAAGTGCTATGGAAATGGTCAGCGAATGCCTTTAGCTCTCACGCCTGTGTCACGAGTTTCCAGAGAGTCACAAAGTTGCTAGAACTGTGAGAAACAGCTGGATATAATCACAGGTACCTGCAAACATCAAAGTGGTGATTTGCCAGGAAATGTGGGGAAACAACTGCAGAATTTCACTTCTTAAAGCTCATGAATCTGCCTGCTCCTGTTAGGATAGCAGTAGCATTGTTTTTCTTTCTTCCATCTTGTAAAACCGTGAAGGAAAAAGCTTCAAACCATTTTCAGTAATGGCATCTAACCTAGAGCCCTGCTATGAGAATCAGGGAAATATACCTCCCAGGCTTCCATCTCCTGCAATACTGGGGAGGGGATAGAAGGGGTAGGAGAGCAGTGTGTGTTGCCAGTGGACAATGAGACACTATGCTTCAAAGCATAGTCTGCAGGCCCACATGAAGAGAGAAGAATTTTCTACTTTTGGTAATTTAAATTTTAAATAACACTTTCTTTAGAGATTCATGTGTTTTGCATACAACTTTAAACATGGATGTTGAGAGTTTATATACCGAATAACAGTTTGGGTGAAAATAATTGTGAGGACTATAGGATAAATAGCAGGAGATAGATAATACTTGGATAGTAATAATTTGAGCCTCCAGGACAACGGCATCCTGTCTCACTTCCCAGATATTGCTTAGCTAGATTTTAGGTAGGTACTGTGCACCACCTAGTATCAAGGGAGAGTGTTCATGTGCCTTGGCTTTTCATAAAAGTGCAATTGGCATGGGTTGGCATTTTTAAGGCATTCATTTTTTAAGAGCTATTTTTCTTCCTTTCAGGACACTAAAATTACTGCTTGGTTTTGGCGATAGCATTAACAAGTGTTTTCTAAATTGTCTCTGGGATCTTAAGTGCCTGTCCTAAGACATTTTTAGGTTGAATTAAACCCATCAGCTTGAAATTGGTTTTCTTGGCAGAGTAATAGTTTCCACTTACTCCTTCCCACTTATTCCTATTCATGCCCTGAGGGGAAGAATATCAAAAAGTTCAAAAACATGCAAATCAGGAATACGCAGTCCCATCTGCTGTCAGTTGGTGATAAAGTCATTGGGTGTACATAAGCACATCGCCAGTGTCTGAAATTTACTTGGACTTTTTCTTGGATACTAATTTATGTAGGACTTTATTTGGAGAGGAATAGTCACCTTTTTGGTGTTAATTTCTTGATTTTCATTGTGCCATTGAAATACAGCTTCAAGACTAGAAGCCATGATTTAATTTAGAAAAGAAAGTTCTGTCATAGAAATCAATATGGCAATAGTGACTTGACATTTGATAGGTCAGATTTTTATGTGTGTGTGTTTACATACGTGCATGTGCCCACATGTTTAATGTATATATGTTTATAACTGTTGTAGTGCTAAGCTGATTACTCAGTTTCTTTTACAGAGGACAATTCAGTGCAGTGTTTATTAATGGAAGTGAGTAACTACAACTGTAGTGGGCTGGTAGCTCTCGGAAGCATTGCCCAGTTGTATTTGTGGTGGGTAGAGCACAGCCATCAGACTTGCATTACCAAAGAGAGCGTTCAGTGGCTAAGTAGGTGTTATGCCTGTTTCTGATTCTGTTTGAAAAACATTCTGTTGAAAAATTGTAAGGAAGAGATGTGAATGTCTTAACTTTTTGCTTTGCTTTTGTTTTGAAGGAGATGCAAGCGAAGCTCGCAGCACAAAAATTAGCTGAAAGACTAAATATTAAAATGCATAGTTACAATCCAGAAGGGGAATCTTCAGGGAAATACCGAGAAGTAAGGGATGAAGATGATGGTCAGTCCTCTGATGATGAATTCTGAAGATGGGTGTTGAAATTACCTCCTATATCACCAACTCTAAGGTGTCATTATCTTACATCAGACTTTCTTAACAAGTATCAAGATCAGTGTCAGACATTTTTGAGGGAAAAATTTTATAAAATTAAACAAAGTAGGCTGTTAAAGAAGCCCAGTTTGTCTTTCAGAAGATGACTTTCGTGTGCTTGAAAAGTTTAATATTTGAATATTGTGTTAACCACATTGTATTAAAGTTTTGCAGAATGTCGTGTGTTGGTCTGATATTTTAGCATATAGTAGAGCATACTTTTTTTTCTTTAAGCCAAATGAAAGCAGATAACTTTGCATTTTCCTATTCTTACCTCTACCAAATAGCATTTTTTATATATCTTTCAGCGAAATACAACTTAGTTGTCCTGGGCACTTAAAATTAATTAGGAAGACCTAGTTCTCTCCTTTTCTGGGTAATGGAGCGAACAGTCTAAAGAACTTTGGACTTCTTGAGATAGTGGATGGAAATATTTAGGACAGTCATAGGAAATACTTAATAAATGTCTCCGTTTTCTGTTCTCTGTTAGGAAGAATGTTCTGTCTCTTCGGATCAGGAAAAAGCAGTATTTTGAATAGATATGGAGGGTGGAGGATCTTTCTGGATAATCAGATTTGCCTTGATGGGCATGAGGTGTAGGAAAAGTCCAAGCTAACTGAGCAAGGGGAAAGGAGTGCTCGTTCTTGTGCTTTGTATATAGGAAGGATAGTAGCACTTGGTAAGGAAGCCAATTTTTTTTTTAAATTTCAATTAAATTGTCCATACATTGCCTTTTTCCCACCAAAGAGGCATACATAGGTTGCAGAAACCTCAATCTTTTTTAACATGTTCATATCATTTAAAGGATTAGATAGTTGTCTCCAGAGAAATGAACATGTATGTTATCAAAAAAAAATTTGTATCTATTACGTTGGAGTCTTTAAGAAAGGAAGAATAAAATATTAATTAGATCAACTTCAGATGCTAATGCTGATGTTTCACTGGTGCATAATTAAATCTCACTTAAATCTCACTTTTTTTTTTTTTTTGAGAGATACTGTTCACCTATGAAATCTGACTGAAAATACATTTCGGTCACATGTATGTGTGATAGGAAGGGCTCCGTTCCATGTCATGTACTTCTAGGTATAGCGACTCTTCTCATCTTCCTCTCCCCCAAAACAAATGTGAAAAGCATAGTGAGCTAACAGTCTCATTATTTTTAGGTTTTAAAACTAATAGTAAATGATTTCACAACATGAAGAGTTTTGATGTTCTTTCTCTATAGAATGAAATAACGTGTTATTTCTGGAAAGCTAGATAACCTGGAAATGTTCATATACATGCACAGAGTTCATCTAGGGATATGCTATTTCTATTAACTTTTGGGAGTTTGTTTTTTTTTTTTTTTTTTTTTTTTTTGATAAAGAGCGTCAAGCTGTCACCCTGGATAGAGTGCTGTGGCATCACAGCTCACAGCAACCTCCAATTCCTGGGCTCAAGCGAGTCTCCTGCCTCTGCCTCCCAAGTAGCTGGGACTACAGGCGCCCGCTACAACGCCCACCCGGCCATTTTTTTGGTTGCAGCCCCGTCGTTGTTTGGCGGACCCGGGCTGGATTCGAACCCACCAGCTCAGGTGTATGTGGCTGGCGCCTTAGCCTGTTGAGCCACAGGTGCCGAGCCAGTATGTTGTAGTTTTTAATCTTATTATTGGCTTTCCATATTTGATAAGTATTTGTGTAAGAAAACATTTGCTTTACTTTTTAATTTGTTTTTGAGACCACTTTTGGTGTTTTTAACGTTATGAAACAGGTTCTTAACAATGGGATCTCCATTTATAACAGGATGCCTATCAGAAATGATAATTTAACTTGTTACCAACCAGGTGGATTGTGGAAGATCACTCATCTTTATTTAGTGGATCTGGGACTAAGAATCGTTATATAAACTTCTTCAACTTTCGTGAAGACCAAACTTGCAAAACTCTTCATTCTAATAACACAAGAAAGGTAGAAAGAGTAGAGCTGTTGGGTAGTCAGAGCAAATGGCTTTTGCTGAATCAAGCGCTTTCCGAGGACAATCTGGAGGACGGCCCTCCCTAGAATTGACTTAGTGATTGACCCATGTGTCTGCTCTGTGGCTTTCCAGAGTAAGGAATGATTGCTTTTAAGTGACCGATTTAAGTATCACTCAAATTACCCTAAAATACCCAAGACAAGGACAGACCATGAACTATGTACAACAGTAGGGAAGATACTTAAGCTTCACAAGTAGACTGACATGCCCCACAGCCACAGCCAAGGAGGGGCAGATACCCATTGTCAGTGGTCTCTAGTACCACCCCAAGGACAGAGCTGGCTAAGCATTTAACCACAGGGTCTAAGAGAAGCTGGGACAGACTAGCCAAGGGTGGGGACCTGTGTCTTCAGGTCAGAAAGGCAGGGGACAGCTGTTCATACTAGCAGCCCATAGCTGAAGTAGACCGACCGTTAGGTGAAAGGATGGGACAGGTAAATGACTCTCTGGGCCAGAACAGTTATCCACGTCACTGGGTACTCTGGATATACAGGAGATATAGGAGGAAGAAAAGCTCTCTGAATTTGGGTAGCACCCCTTCCACCACATCTGACTAAAGTTTGGATGGTTCAGAAAACCCATTCCTCTGGAGGGAGCCACTGGGCTCCTTTGGCTATTTTCACCATTGCCACTGTCGAGAGTGGGCAGCATCAGCCCAAGCCCACAGCTGGTATCTGTAACCTAATACAATATGCACCTATAGTTGGGTTTGTTGAACAGCTCCAGCCTTACTTGGCTCATTTTTTCTGCTGCAGACTTAGTTGCCAAAGATTGATACTAAATCTAAGATAAGCCGGAGAACTCTCCACTGGATATATTGCTTAGATTGGGAAACCATTTTTCAAAACTGTACTCAACCATTCTATGAATGCAGAGTAGAACTTTTTCTATAAAGGGCCACATAAGGGCGGTGCCTGTGTCTCGAAGTGAGTAGGGCGCTAGCCCCATATACTGAGGGTGGCGGGTTCAAACCCGGCCCAGGCCAATCAGCAACAATAAAATAGCCAGGCATTGTGAAGGGCACCTGTAGTCCCAGCTACTCAGGAGGCTGAAGCCAGAGAATTGCCTAAGCCCAGGAGTTGGAGGTTGCTGTGAGCTGTGTGACACCACGGCACTCTACTGAGGGCGATAAAGTGAGACTCTGTCTCTGAAAAAATAAATAAAATAAAAATAAAGGGCTACATAGTAAATATGTTCAGCTTCAGGCCATATGTCTCTGTTGCAACTACTCAATTCTGCAGTTGTACTGCAATAGCCATTATATAGAACATGTCTGTCTGCATTCCAATAAAACGTTATTTACAAAGATAGGTAGCAGGCAGACTTTGGCTCACAGGTAAAAATTGCAGAGAATTGATTTCTGCAGGCCCTTAATTAGAAACTTTGTAGGCTGATAAAATCTCTACGTTGCAAAGAACCTTAAAGGTCTCTTGTGGCCTACACCTCATGGCCTGGAGTCCCGGATGGAGAGATGGGAGGTGGACAAATGGATCAGTAGCATCCCAGTCCAACTGCTTCTGATGATTCTTCTCTATCAACCCTTGCTGGTCTTGAATCAGCTCAGTACTTCCAATGAAAAGGTAAAATTGTTCTCTCCCAGGACAATCATTCCATTATGGGAAGCTCTTCTTCTTTACATTGACTCAAAATTGTCCTTCCTATAACTTCTACCCATTAGTCCTAATCCTGCTCTTTTAGGAATACCAGAAAGAAACACATTGTTCTCCCTTATGACAGGCACTTGGGTATTTGAAGAGAGCTGTGAGGTGCCCCCTGAACCATCATCTCTGGTGAACAAGGCTCTATTCTTCTAGTAGCTCCCAGATGACTTGGTCTCCAGATTCTCCATCAACCTGGGGGAATCTTCTGGCACATTTCAGTCTGTGGATCATCCTCTTAACATGTGCCCTGAACACTGTCTTTCAGATACAGTCTTGTTTGTGTTCCTCCCTTCAACCAAGCTTTTACTCTCTAAGAGTAGTAATAGCAATCTACTCTTAGGTCTCACTTTCTCACCTCTCTTTCACTTTTCAACCCACTACAGATTAGTTTCTAATGCCAGTAACTCTTAGTTCGGTTGTCTAGCTGTGAAACTCAAGGGACACCCCTTTTTTCCTCATTCGCCTTTCTTCCCCTCTCAACTCTCTTAATTAAACTCTTCTCCCTTGGCTAGTCCTCTCTACATCTCTGCCATTTGCAGTCTCCTTCATGGGCTTCTCTCCTCCTTTTCCCCACAAGTTGCTTTCTCCAGGCCAGGCATGGAGAAATATGTAAGGTGCAGTGATTTTTCTAAGATCAGAGGTCAGCTACCTGTTTGCTAAATTAGGTCTAGAGCCCAAGCTTGTTGTTTCAAAGTCCATATCCCTTCCTCCATGGCCTATTCCCTGCCATCCATGGTACATCCCTCAGCATTAGACATGTTAATTTAACCTTATGATAAGATGAGCCACATCTTTTTTTTTTTTTTTTTTTTTTTGTAGCGAGAGAGTCTCACTTTATCGCCCTCGGTAGAGTGCTGTGGCGTCACAGCTCACAGCAACCTCCAACTCCTGGGCTTAGGCGATCCTCTTGCTTCAGCCTCCCGAGTAGCTGGGACTACAGGTGCCCACCACAATGCTTGGCTATTTTTTTGTTGCAGTTTGGCTGGGACTAGGTTTGAACCTGCCACCCTCGGTATATGGGGCCAGTGCCCTATTCACTGAGCCACGGGCGCCACCCAAGCCACATCTTTTTTAATAACAAAGATCCATTTACTAGTTTCCATTTACTAGAGCATGTCATGCATTTACTAGAGCATGTCATGCATGTTGTGATGTAGAAAGGGTAAAAGACTTAGTCCTTAGTGGCCCTGGGAACAATGTCGGTTTGGAAGTGTGCAACATAGCAAGAAAGCTCAATTTCATAAACCATCTGATAAGACATCTTATAGGAGAACAAATTTGGCCAGAGTCCCAAAGAGTACTATGTGCAAGAGTCTGCTCTTGGGCAAGAGTTTGAGAAATGGAGTGGGAATTGCAAGAGGGAAGCCTTGGCATCATTTCCAAGTGGCTTTTCTCTCCAGTCACAAGCAAGTCTTCCATCCTTGGGCCCTCAGTTTCCTCCCACTTCTCTGGAGAGAGATTCTTCTGGGAGGTGGGGAAAGGGTCCCTGAGAGAGCTGCAGCCTGTGTCATTCTTTGCAAGGTTAGGATAAGCATTTGGGGTGGGCCTTCCCTTCCCTGCATTCCTGCAAGTCTTCCAGCAGTGGTGTCCAGGGAGCAGTCAGGGTGAGAGATCGCATTGTGTAAGCCCTCGATTGGTATCTCTCAGGTCTTTGTAATTCCAAGATCTTATGACAAAATCTTAGGAAGCAGATAAGTAGCTAATATTGGACAATGGGAGGGGAAAGTGTGAAGCAACCGAGAGGTCCTTGATGTCCAGCCAGATGTCCTCACACAGGGACATTTTTAACTGGATGCCTTCACAGCGCCCCAGACACATAGGACTTGGCTTTCACATTGCTCATATCTCTGATTTTCCATTTGGAGAAGATGGAAAAACAACTGAGGAGAGATGTGAATGAAATGTTGCTGGTTCCTAGGGCAGCCAAGAAGGAAAGAGCCCAAGCCCCCTGTGTTCCAAGTTCGAGTCTCCTTGTGGCTGAAGACAGGTTCAAAATGTTGCATTTCCTTTTTTTTTCTTTTTCTTCTTTTTTTTTTTTTGCTTGAAATAAAATGCTGCCAGATAGTATAATGTGCAAAGGATGTCTCAGAGGCCAGCAGCTTCCAGACCCTTGGAAAGTCATCATGAAGTAAGCTTGGGGTCTCCAGCTTCTGTAGTTTACATACAGGTGAAAAGCAGGGTGCAGATGACTCCTATGTTCCTGGCTGTGTTAACTCTTGAACAACATAAAAAATTCAAACTTTTTTTCCAGAGGTGGGATCTCGCTCCATTGCCCAGGCTGGAGTGCAATGGCACAATCCCAACTCACAGCAACCTCCAACTCCTGGGCTCAAGTGATCTTCTCACCTCAGCCTCCAAGATTAGCTGGGACTGCAAGCGCCCAACTCCTGGGCTCAAGCGATCCTCTCACCTCGGCCTCCAAGAGTAGCTGGGACTGCAAGCGCCCACACTGTGCTGGTTAAAACATGCAAACTCCAAGCTGGAAGCTTTCACATGTGGGTCAGTTCTGGTTGTAAATTTTTTAGAGGGCAAGCCACTTTTATAGGTGTTGCTTTGTGAATCCCCTTCACAGCCAACAGATGAAGAAATGATATTGAGAGGTCATTTCCCAGGGAGGAGCAGTCCCAGTGATGGGGCAGGGTCTGATGAGACTAGTGTACTAACTCAGTGAGCAGGCCCAGAGGCTGTCACCCAAGCTGCATGTTGAAACCGTCTGAGGTGCTTCTAGGACACCCCAGGACCAGAACCTTGTCCAGACAGGGGCCAGTGCCAAGGCCTAGGATATGGATGTTTTTAAAGCTTCTGGATGAGGCCGGGTGTACTCCTCACACTCTGGGAGGCTGAGGCAGGTGAATTGCTTGAGTTCAAGAGTTCAAGACAGGCCTGAGCAAGAGCAAGATCCCATCTCTACTAAAAATAGAAAAATTAGCTGAAAAATATACATAATTAAATAAATAATAAATGAATGAATGAAGAAAAATTAGCTGAGCATGATGGCAGGTGCCTGTGGTGATAGCTACTTGGGAGGCTGAGACAAGAGGATCACTTGAACCCAGAAGTTTGAGATTGCTATGAGCAATAACACCATGACACTCTACCCAGGGCAACAGAGTGAGATTGTCTCAAAAAAAAAAAAAAAACTTCTGGCTCATTCCAAGGTGCCTTCTGAATGAAAAGCAGTTAGACCTTCCATCACAGACTTGATAGAGCTTGACAATCCTAGCACTCTGGGAGGCTGAGGCAGGTGGATTGCTTGGGCTCACAAGTTCAAGACCAACCTTAGCAAAAGTAAGACCCCATCTTACCAAAAATAGAAAAACTGAGGCAAGAGGATTGCTTGAGCCCAAGAGTTAAAGGTTGCTGTGAGCTATGACACCAGGGCACTCTACCCAGGGTGACAGCTTAAGACTCTGTCTCAAAAAAGAAAGAAAAAGAAAAGAAAAGGGAAGAAAAGAATGGAGAAGGAACCCCGCTGGGAGGAGAAGTATGCCAGAACTGACCGCTAGAGGAAGGCTTAGTTGGGTCTTTGAAGCATTTTCTGATGGATGGGAGTGGTCGCCACGTGCTGTGGAGTGAGATTTCCCATGGATGAGGGATGAGGCACATCTCTGTGCCCCCTGTTGATACAGGGGAAATAAACCTCTGGAGGCAGGAGCGTGCGGTGTAGCCATTTGGCTGCCTGTAGAGGAGGAACGCGCCTTGGGGGCCTGGACTACTTCAAGGTCCAGTGTGAACTTGGAGCTGCCGAGTGGTGTCATCTTTCCCGCAGACACTTTTATTGCTCTCACTACCCCTCACAGAGGGAAGGAGTCAAACATGTCCTTACCCCTGCCCCTCCCAGCCTGAACTGAGGCTTCTCGAATATCCAGCTCTCGCCAGAACCTGTGTGGTTGTGTCTGCCAGCCTTTGGTGCCAATGCAGAAACAAAGGTACAGCGCTCGGACTCCCTCCCCTCCCGTGTAAGCCTGGCTTTCTGCAGCAGAAACCCTGCCACATACCGTTGCCGTAGGTTATATGCAGTAACGCGAGTGCATGCCACGCCAGGCCTGGCGCTGGCAAAGCACCACACAAGTGGTGACGGGAGTGACAGGAGCCGGGAGGAAGAGGAGGCTGTTTACTTTCCTGGCCCTTCACTGTTGTGGTGCCCTGCTGTCCTGCCAACCCCAAGGTCTCAACACCGGGTTCTTAGGAACAGCACAGGAAAGCTCTGAACACAGGGCCCCTCCCAACGAGATGTCTCTGGGAGCACCAGCACCATCACCCCCAGCCCAGACGTTTCCAGATTGCTCCCTTCACTCCCAGCTCAGCTGGGGACCGGCCCATTCCTGGCTGGGGAGCAGTGTGTACAGAGGTATCCGCCCCTCTCACCAGCACACGTGGCCAGGGCATCACTGCCTTCGCAACTGATTCCAGCACTTAGTGGCTCTGCAACCTGGTGAGGCTACCGGGACCCACTGAGAGTAGCTCCATTTCCTGCCAATGGGGACATAGCACCCACCCGGGGTTCTTCTGAGCTAACCCCTAATATATTAGCCCTCAAAGGTGACACATTACCACAACCCATGCACAGTACGCTGTCTTCAGAGTCCAGAGATGAGCAAAAGGCTGAGGCCAGAAGGTCTATTAAGCAAAGAAACCTGTTATCAAAACCCCTAAAATTGAATCCTATAGTCAATCCCCCACCTCCTCCTCCCATGGCCAACCTCAACTTGTCCTCACTTCACACCAGAGCACATCCTTCCTCCACATGTGAAGTATGATCTGTCTCCACCAGGGCGCATTGTATAACTGGATTTATGTAAATAAAGATCCCATTTGCCAGAGCATTGTGTCTTCATAATGACCAAAAAGGACAAGAGATTAAGATGAAATTTTTCTTTCTTTTTTTTTTTTTGAGACAGTCTCACTATGTCACCCTTGATAGAGTGCTATGGTTTCACAGCTCACAGCAACCTCAAACTCTTAGGCTTAAGCAACTGTCTTGCCTCAGCCTCCCAAGTAACGGACTACAGGCACCCGCCACAAAGCCCAGCTGTTTTTTGTTGCAGTTGTCATTGTTGTTTAGCTGGCCTGGGCTGGGTTCGAACCCACCACCCTCTGTGTATATGGTTGGTGCCATAACCACTGTGCTACCAGAGCTGAGCCAAGATGAAATTTTTCTAATTGAACGGCAATGGAACTTTTCAAACTTCATTTTAAATTTCTGTTTAGAAAAAGCAGTGTTATATCAAATCCATAATCAGTGTAGCCAATCCACATGCCTCCCCTTCACTGGCAGCATCTCTCATGGATAACCTAAGAATTTTGGTGGCCCTGTATCAAGGGTCCTTTTCCTTATGGAGTTGGCCAGTGCTGGCAAAAGAAAGGAGAGGCAGCTCGGCGCCTGTGGCCCAAGCGGCTAAGGTGCCAGCTACATACACCTGAGCTGGCGAGTTCGAATCCATCCCGGGCCCGCCAAACAACAATGACGGCTGCAACCAAAAAATGGCTGGGCGTTGTGGTGGGCGCCTGTAGTCCCAGCTGCTTGGGAGGCGGAGGCAGGAGACTCGCTTGAGCCCAGGAATTGCAGGTTGTTGTGAGCTGTGATGCCATAGCACTCTATGCAGGGTGACAGCTTGAGGCTCTGTCTCAAAAGTAAAAGAAAGGAGAGGCTAAGCCATCCCCCAGCCCCATCACAGTGAGATTTAATCACCACTGTCTGGTCCCTTGGGAAATGAAGAGACACTGCCCACATATACCATGGAGACAGGGTTTGAGGGATTTTATCCTAAGGGACCACAAAATGCCAAGCATCCCGAGCTCCGTGGGAGATGAAGAAAGAGAGACTTTTCAGACAGAAGCAAAGCAAAGCTGGAGGCATCTTGGAACCTCCTTTGGACTAAGCCAGCTGTGATGGGGTAAGGTAGCCACTGTGAGCTTGTGAAGGGGGAATTTGCCCAAGCCTAGAACTAGAAAATTGCAGAGCTGAGCCTGCTCTGACCCGAAGCCTCAGTTTGGGGGATTTGTCTGCTCAACTGAATTAGTGAGCACCTAAAATGCCTTTTCCTTAATGTATTAAAAAACAAAGGGAAGTAAATGCCAGCACTGTTGTTATGAGGGGCCAACTAAGGCATTGGGAAGAGCAGTGCGTCGCAGACCATGGGGGTCAAATCAGTTGTTATGGGGTTTCTTGATGGCCTCGATTGGGGTGTGAGAGAGGAAATGCAAGCATGGCACCACAAAGGTTGGCCTGAGCACCCCAAAGCAAGTGGGTGCCTGTTAATGAGATGAGAAGGCTGCAGGAGAAGTGGATGGAAGGGGAGACTCGGCAGCTCCATTCTGATCATGATGATCCTAGATGCCTCTGCAGCTTTCACCCACTGTGTCTATGAAGTGCCTGGTGCTGCCAGGAGGTGCTCAGTAAACAATGGCTACTGTTTTCGTTATCATCATTGTCATTGCCCGTACCACTTGTCACTGCTCCTGTGCCACCATGAATCCTATCAGGATTAGAACCTTCGAAGAGGTTGAACAGATTCCACTGACCCTCTCATCACTTTTACCATAGTGATCGGCTATTCTTCCTCATGAATATGATCAGAGAAGCAAATGGGCTCCCTTCACAGGGATCTCAAGCCCAGCCTGCGCTGCAGCTGACCATCTGGAAGTTTCCTTATGTGAGGACCTTTGGGTAAAAGGAAGCTGACTCATGCCAAGGTCACTCTGCAGCTTTGAGCTTCAATTCGGAGCCCCCAGTGGACGTCTCCGCAAGGACCCCTTTGTTCTTTGTAAACCACAAATGCATTCCTGTTTTTCACAGAGATGGAGCTACAACCACAGCAAGGGATCTTGGTCACATAGGGCCAGATATGGAAACTTAGGCAAAATTATGGGAAGAGACTTGCCCAATATCGCAGTGTCGGTGATGAATCTGAGATGTCGCTGCGGTTTCAATGTGTCCCCCAAAGTTCATGTGTTGGAAATTGAATCCCCACTGCAACAGTGTAGGGAAGAGAGGCCTAATCAGAGGCGATTAGGTCAGAAAGGCTTTGCCCTCACAGATGGATTAATGTTATTTCAGGAAGAGATCAGTTATTTTACAAGTGGTTTTGTTATAAAAGTGAGTTCAGCCCCTCTCGCTCACCTTCTTGCTCTCTTGCCCGTCCACCTTCTGCCATGGGATGACACAGCAAGAATGTCCTCAACTGGGCTCAGCACCTGTGGCTCAAGTGGCTAAGGCACCAGCCACGTACACCTGAGCTGGCGCGTTCGAATCCAGCCCGGGCCTGCCAAACAACAATGACGGCTGCAACCAAAAAATGGCCAGGCATTGTGACGGGCGCCTGTAGTCCCAGCTACTTGGGAGGCGGAGGCAGGAGACTCGCTTGAGCCCAGAAATTGGAGGTTGCTGTGAGCTGTGATGTCATGGCACTCTATCCAGGGTGACAGCTTGAGGCTCTGTCTCAAAAAACAAAAGAATGTCCTCAACCAGAGCCTCCAGAACTGTGAAAAATGAATTTCTTTTTTTTGTAAATGACCCAGTCCGTGGTATTCTGTCATAGCAACACAAAATAGACTAAGACAAATGTAGAATTTGTAATGTATATTGCCACACAGCTGTTTTCATTTGGGGCCGAATCATTTGCCATAAATTTCTGGGTGAAATGCTGTTGTTGCTGTTGTTGTTGTTGTTGTTGTTTTACAAGCATGTTTTAAGTGCTTTGAGGAAAGGGAATTCCATTCAGGTCAACATTTGCTGACCTTTGATTTTGTAAAGAATGCTTTCTCAGCCAGGCAGGGTAGCTCATGCCTATAATCCTAGCACTCTGAGAGGCCGAGGTGGGTGGATCACCTGAGCTCATGAGTTCCAGACCAGCCTGAGCCACAGCAAGACCTAAAAATAGCCAGGCATGCTGTGAGCTATGACGCCACAGCACTCTACGGAGGGCGACAAAGTGAGACTGTCTCAAAAAAAAAAAAGAATGTTTTCTCGTCCCTGGCCCTAGTGCCTCAGAAGGATAGATATTGTGGTCTCCACTGTGAAGAGTTTATCCAGTGTTCAGATCAAAGCCCTGCCCCACAGATGCTTAGGAAAATTTCACTAGGACTATACGCAGCCATCTCCTTGGATGCCATCCTTCTTGCCACCACCACCTCTACATACACACACAGAAATATACACGCATCCCAGATGTTTCAAGTCTAAAGAATCACTTTCACATGATTTTTCTTATTATTTTGGACAAACCAAAGATATTCATTGTGTAAAAGATTAGGCGATAAAGACCATAAGGATTGTGTCAAGTTGCAGTTCTAGTAATGGTAGAGTTGCTTATATTAAACAAAGCTGCCTGGCAGATAACAATGATACGCTCTTGGCAAAGTTAATTTAAAAGAAGAAAAAACTACTTGGAGGCACTGCAGAGTGGCCAGAACTGGAGGGCAGTCAACCTTTGAAAGAAGGGAACTGTACTGAGAGCCACGTTTGTATAGTTTTCTGCCTAAGGGCAACCTCCATTCTAATATGGAGAGGCTAAACTCAAGCAGAGGGCCACAGAATTGGGGCTGACCAAGGGGCTAGAAATTGTGGAAGAAATCCAGGAAAAGAGGCTCAGCACCTGTAGCTCAGTGGCTAAGGCGCCAGCCACATACACCAGAGATGGTGTGTTTGAACCCAGCCCGAGCCTGCCAAATAATGACAACTACAACCAAAAAAAAAAATAGCCAGGCATTATGGTGGGTGCCTGTAGTCCCAGCTGCTTGGGAGGCTGAGGCAAGAGAATCACTTAAGCTCAAGAATTGGAGGTTGCTATGAGCTCCGCAGCACTCTACCGAGGGCAACATAGTGAAACTCTGTCACAAAAAAAAAAAATCCAGGAAAAGAGAGAACCATCACTGGGAAACCCCAAAATGTGCATATGAATTTCCCTCAAATTCTTGATGGACCCCTGAACTGTCAATGTGTGGGGAAACCTGAAGGAACTACAGAAGGCAATAGTTGGAAAGCTGAAAGGGCAGAGCAGGTATTTCAGCTGCTACTACCACAAAAGAAAAATAGAGTTTAGAGTTTGAGTCCCATCAAGTTAGCTGTCTTTTTGGGGGGAAAAAAAAACTATAATATTGAAAAGAATCTCAAATCCAGTCTCTACGGCATTTAAAGCACAGTGTCTAGTGTGCAACTAAAAAAATCACTGGACATAAAAGCAAACAGAAAATGATCCTACTCAAAAGGAAAAGCAATCAAAAACATTGACCCCACTATGACTCAAATGTTGAAATTAGCAGATGTGGACTTTACGGCAACTTTTATAATTATGTTCAAGGACTTAAAGGACAATATGGTCATAATGAATTTAGAAATAGAGAAACTGAGAAGAGAAATAGAAATGATTTTAAAAATAATCAAATTCTAGAACCAAAAAGTATATTTGAAATGAAAATTGTCTAAATGGGCTTGACAGCAGATTGGAGAGAGTGAAGAAAGAAAACTCAGTATACTTGAAGATAGGTCAGTAGAGAGCATCAAATTTGAAGAGAAGAGAACAGACTTTTTAAAGGAACACAGCCTCCATAATGTCTGGATCAATAACACTGGGTCTAACATATGCATAATTAGAGTCCCAGAAAGACAGGAGAGAGAATGAGGAAGAAAATTTTGAAGAAATGATAGCTGAAATTGTACTAAATTTGGTGAAAACCATCAAGTTAGAGATCAAAGAAGTTTAGTGAATCCCAAGCAAAATAAACACAACAAAGAAAACCACACCACAGGACATCACAAACTATTGGAAACCAGCTATAAAGAGAAATCTTGAAAGCCACCAGAGGAAAAAAGACATACTCAAGGGAACCATGTTAAGAATGAAGCCAACTTCTACTCAGAAACAACTGGGCCCAAGAGACAATGACTCATCAGTAAAGTTCTGAAAAGAAAAAAATGTCAGGGCTGTGCCCGTAGCTCAGTGGGTAGGGTGCTGGCCACATAAACCCAGGCTAGGGGGTTTAGGGGGTTTGAACTTGGCCCCAGGCCAGCTAAACAACAATGACAACTGCAATAAAAAAAAAATAGCCAGGTGTTGTGGTGGGGAACCTATAGTCCCAGCTACGTGGGAGACTGAGGCAAGAGAATCACTTGAGCCCAAGAGTTTGAGGTTGCTGTGAGCTGTGACATCATGGCACTCTACCCAGGGCTACAGCTTAAGACTTTGTCTCAAAAAGGAAAGAAAAAAATGTCAGCATGCTTTCACGTTGCTTCAGAAACAGTCTTTCAACCCCTGCTCCCCTCCCCGTATGTCTGACAGCTTCAGCAGGATGGCTTGGAGCTCACTGAACACATGTGTGTGCACACATGCTCACGTGTGCACTTGTGTGTGTATATTTAGTTCTATGCAATTTTATCACACGTATATTTTGTTTTTACTAATAGACATTTGTTAGTATTAGGCAGTATTTTTCAACCTTTTTTATCTCACGGAACACTTGGACCTATAGTTAAACTTCCATAGAACACTTAAATTATGTTGATCAAAAAAGAGGGCAAAAAAGAATATACTTACTGTGCTTTGAACTTCTTTCAAAAATAATGTAATTAATGATCTTTAAAAATGGACCCATGAGCCTCTCAGTGTGCCATGACATTCCGGTTGAAAATCACTGGTATGAGGCTTAGTATTGTGCTAAAAAACTTATAATCTGGTTAAGAAAGCCAAAGAAACACATAAGAAAAGTTAAAATATATGTTTACAAGGACTTTTTGTTTATTTCATTCGTTGTTTTATTAAGGTATAACTTACATTAGTAAGTAATTTTTACATACGTATATATACTATGTAATAATCACTGGATTAAAATATGAAACATTTCCATCACCATGGAAGGTTTTCTTGTGTGTCTTTTTGTTTGTTTGTTTGTTTTTGCAGTTTTTGGCCGGGAGGCTGGATTTGAACCTGCCACCTCTGGCATATGGCGCCGGTGCCCTACTCCTTTGACCCACAGGCACTGCCCTTTCCTGTGTGTCTTTCCAGTCAGGGGCCACCACTAGATATAGGCACTCATCTAACTTCTATCTCAAAGTTAGTTTTAACTGCTCTTATACTTTGTATGAACAGAATCATCCAGTATATGGTCTTGTGTCTGGTTTATTTTGAGGTTATATCTGTGAGTTTTAGCTACATTAATGCTTGTATTAGTATATACCTTCCTTTTTATTGTTGTATGGTTTTTTTTTTTTTTTTTTTTTTGCGTTTTTGGCCGGGGCTGGGTTTTGAACCTGCCACCTCTGGTATATGGGACCAGCGCCCTACTCCTTTGAGCCACAGGTACCACCCCCTATTGTGTGATATTTCATTGTATAAATATCCTCAGTTTATCCATTCATCCACTGATGGATATTTGGGTTGTTTCCAATTTGGAGCTATTATGAACATAGCTGCTATGAATATTTTTGGTTGCAGCCATTATTGTTGTTTGGCGGGCCTGGGCTGGATTTGAACCCACCAGCTCAGGTGTACGTGGCTGGCGCCTTAGCCCGTTGAGCCACAGGCGCTGAGCCGCTATGAATATTTTTGTATGTGTCTTTTGGTGAACGTGTACAATCATTTCCTCCAGATGTATATCAGAAGCAGAATTACCAGGGCATAGGACAAACAGACATGTTTAGCTTTAGTGGTGCTAAACCATTTTCCAAAGCAGTTGAACCCATTTATGGTCCTATCAACCATGTATGTGAGTTCCCATCGCTTCACTTCCTTGTCAACACATGGTTTTGTCAGTTTTTAAACTGAAGCTATTGGAGGATCTGTAGTGTTAACCCCCTGTGGTTTTAATTTACATTCCTGATGAGTAATGATGTACACTTTGTGTCATCAGCACTTGGCACACGCTGGGGCATATAATAGGATATAATAGGTACTCAGTGTTTCTTGGATTAGTCTGAATGGGCTCACTTCCTGTGCAGCTCTTCACCAGCCTCCACCCTATCTCAACTTTGCAGAGAAACCGAGGGACAAACTTTTCCAGAAGTCAGAATGAGGAAGAGGGGTATACCTACCCCCCATCTTAAGGCTCTGCCTTTGAAATAAGGTCATTATGTCAATATCTTTATCCCATTATATTCACATCTGTAGGTCACCTAGAATTGGGCATTGTCTTAGAATTTTTTTTTTAAGAGACAGAGTCTCAATTTGTTGCCCTCTGTAGAGTGCTGTGGCATCACAGCTCTCGACAACCTCCAGCTCTTGGGCTTAAGTGATTCTCTTTCTCAGCCTCCCGAGTAGCTGGGACTACAGGCGCCCGCCACAATGCCCGGCCATTTTTTGTTGCAGTTTGGCCTGGGTGGGGTTCGAACCCACCACCCTTGGTATATGGGACCGGCGCCCTACTCACTGAGCCACAGGCGCCGCCCTGTGCCTTAGAATTCTTTACAACTACCCTGTAGAGTGAGATCACTCACTCAGGATTACCCCTATAATTTGGCTCCAAGAAGGAGAGTGGCTATCCATTAAAGATGGTAGCGCAACTAAAAAGAGAACTCAGGTCACCTGGCTGAATCTAAACCCATGTCTGGTCTCCTACAATGCAGAGCTCAAAGCAAGCTGCACTTCGATGCCTCCATCAGCTCTGTGCCCATCTCGTGTTTCAGGACCGTAACCTGTTGCCAGATTGGCAGATATGTGGAAAGCCTTTGCCTTAGGCCTTGGATGGGAAGGACTGCTTTTCATCCCCACCTAGATATTAATCACTTCACAAACTGCCAGCCTGTTGCCAGCTGCATTCCTTGACGGCCCATGTTTTAATAAGGCATGAGCTCTCCTGGCAGGCCCAAATACAATGTGCGGATTCACCAGACAGGATTACAGAAGGGGCTTTTCTTTGCTGCACTAGGGCTGGGGGTTTGTGTGCATTTCTGCTTCGACACAGCATCTCCAAGGAGGTTTTCACTTTCTAAGAAGGATGCTACCCACTGAGCTATTCAGAGTGAGTAAATGAGAAAATGGGTTAATAAAATACATGCTAGAGAAAAAGAAAATAAGATTAGGGGCTGATGTTTGGGCTGAGTGCTCTGCTGAGCCCCGGGAAAAATAGAACAAGATGATTATTTATTTTTTTTCAGCCCCAAGGACGTCATGTCCAGAACATCACCACTAATCCAATTTTCCTGTTCTAACAAGTATTTTATCAACACCTTTTTAAAAGTTCAATTCTTAGACTGACGAGCTACTAGTTCCACTTTATAAATATAGTTTCAATTTCTTTGGCAGAACCTGACTACGCAATGCTTATTTGTCCGGACAAAGAAGAGGTATGGGGCAGGGGGCAGTGTTCAGTGCCATGTTTCTCCCCAAAATAGCCACAATTTGGGGGTTTCTTGCTTTTAATGACCCAGGAACCTGTGAGTTCTTTCTTAAGCAGATACAGTGGGACTTGATTAAGAGTCACTCGGGTAGTGTGGGTGTTCGAGTCAGCAGCAAACACTGAATGCCTGGCCCTTTCCCAGGCTGATTAGAGTTGACCTTGTTTGCTGAGCAGACAATAATAATTTTTCTCCTTAACCAAAGGAGGGGGAAGGGAAGACACAGGGAAGCTAAGAACTGAGAGTTTCGTCAGTTAAGATTCTTTCCCAAACTTCCAAGCTGAAAAGGTTTTTGAAGAGTTTCAAGTCTGTTTTTGCAAGACATTTAAAAAAGAAGAAGAAAGGTTAAATATAAAAATTGAAGTTTGGCAGGCGATATTCCCTGAACTCAATGCATTGCTTGTGGTATTTTGAAAAAAAAGGAAAGAATTTTGCTTTGAAAATGTCATACTCCAAAGAAGTTTTTGGAAGTTATTTCTAGGGGAGTTGACTCCTATTTAGTTGAATGGATGATTTGACTGTCCCTTTAAAGATATTTCAAACTATTCCAAACAGCCTCTCTTTTTTTTGAACAATAGAAGACCTACCCCACATACCAGTCCCAGTAAAACAGGATAGGAGAGAAGGCATTTCCATTTCAGTAGAGAAATAATTACAAAAATGTTAAGATGTTAAGGCTCCTGCCCGATGTCTTTCTCCAAAGACATGGAAACATGGTGCCATTCAGCAGTGCCCAGAAAACTCCCCAGATGTTAGGCAATTGGGTGACTGTCAAAGGTGAGGAGCTTCAGGGAAGAGCTGCCACTGTACCATCAATGTGACTGTTCTAGAAAAAGAACTCTGCCTCTCTTTATCCTTCCACCTCAAATAGCTTGACTTCTTCCTTCCCTTCAGGAGGTGCTCAGAGAAGAGTGGATGTGCTGTCATGTATCCGACTTGTTTCCCTTCACGTCAGGGGACAGGCATGGCATCAAGGCCTTAGTGCTTTGGCAGTTCTAATAAGGAACCTGCCAGAAATGGATGGCACCAGCAGTGGCAAGGCACTCAGGAGGGAGGGAGCAGCCTTTTGATAGGGGAAAAAAACATCTGCGTATGAAGAGAGATGATGTGGCAGAACATGTTCGTGACAGACAGAAAATGCATTACCACTCTTTAGCCATACTGTGTTTATGCGGAGTGGTGGCCGTTACCTACTCTCTGCCACCTGGATCATGGGACTGAGAATGCCCTTGCTGAAAGAGACTTGGGGAATGATCTAGTCCAACTCCCTTACTCTACTGTAGGAGAAACTAATTGACAGAGGCCACGGTCCCACAGCTAGCCAGGGATACAAAGTATTGCTGTGCTGCCCAGGGCCCTGTGACACAGGAGAGCACTAGGACAGGTGACAACCGGGGTCCTCCCTTCCCTCTGCCTTTCCAGGGTGTCAGTCCTTGGCACAGTGCCCGACAGGCAAGAGGTGTTCACTGTTAGTGGAAACAAGTAAGCCGATTATCTGCATAACCACATCTCTGAAGTGCAAAGACCTAGGCAAACCCATGAAATGCATGGGTTGTTGCAAGATCACTATCCAGTGAATCCCATTTTCCCATTGACTTCTACTGCAAGGCTGGAATTACTGTCTCCTGGTAGGGCAGGAGAACCTCTCTAATTAGATTAGTTCAGTCTGTTGGAGTATACATGAAGGCCATGGTTTTGAACCGCTCTTGACACGTCCCACGTTCCATGGACCACCAATAGAGATCACACCCTAGTCAGCCACTTGACATATTTTTGATGGTCGTGAAGCTCAGACAAAACAGCTGGGGCAGGTGAAGGTAGAGTCATCATAACAGCTGGACAAGAAGAGTCGCTACTTATGGTCAGATTACTGTGGGAAGAAGGTCTGTGGAATATCCGACGTGTTCATTTGCCCAGGTGTGGCAATGCCAGCAATTTGAGAACTCAGCAACATTTGACTCTTCCTAAGTTGAAATGTCTCCTTAACCTCCCCGCCCTGCTTCTGCTGGTACTAGGGTCAAGGATCCTCCATCTCTGAACTTCTTCCTTTGGGCTAATTGCTGGCAGTGTCTAATAGAATTGGGTTGCATTTCCATGCTTTACCAGGAGGTGTCTCTATTTAACATAGTTCTATTGAACTTGTACCTGAACCTTGCCCCTGCGGTTCAATAAAACTAATCAGTATTCAATTTTAACAATCCTGTAAGATTATGCTTTTGTAAAGCAAAGGCTACTGTAGTTCTCATTCTCATATCTTCTCCCAACCAATTCTTTAATGATCCCTAACAGCAACCACTACGATGCATCAGTGCCCTTGGGGTTCCTGAGGACACAAAGTGAGCTGCAGTGCCAACTTGCAAAGCCTGCCGTCTTGGAGGCTAAATGAAATGCATTCTCATACTGGATTGGATTGGTTTGGATTGGATTGGATTGGATTGGATTGTCCAGCCGAAGAATTATTGGAAAAATAATGAGTGTACTGAATGCCTGCAATGTGCCAAAAACAGTTTGCCACTTCTAATAACCCCAGCAATTCCATGAGACAGGAGTTCTTCTTCCACCTTTCAGGCAAGGAAATTGACATGTGGATGGATTGAGTAACTTGTCCCAGTTGTTCTCAGCCAACATGTGGCTGAGTGAGGTATAGACTTAGGCCACACCTGGGCGGCAGGTGGTATGGGTCTTAAGTTCATTCTTTCCTTCCTTGAGAGGGCAAGGACTAGCCTGCTCCCAGCAGAACAATTTCCCCAATCACACGCTCATGTGCACCCCACCCCACCTCCAATGTGAGACCAGAAGGGAAGCCGTCCATCCTTTGAGTGCTGACCAGGGGTCTGTTTCTGCTTTGAGGCCAGGGACTGATGGCAGCTTATTAAAAAGAATATCCCTGGCTTTGGGCCCTCTCCTGCCTCCAGCAAATTCTCCTTTAATAGGAGCCTGTTCCTGACACCTACTCTCATCACACGGGAAGCTTCCTCTCTGAAAACAACATGAAAGGGAAGCCTCTTACTTGGTTCCTAAAGTAAGACTTCTCTCTGTGGCCTGCAGCTTCTTTTGGAGAGGCCTCTGGGTAAATTGGGGTTTAGCTTCACTTGGCAATTAACTTCCATTTCCTCTTGCTGCAGAAATGTTTGTCCCATCAAACAACCAACCAAGATGTAAAGGGGAGATATGGACACACCCAAAAGGGAAATACAGATAACTGATGCTCAGGAATTGAGCCAATCTCTGTCCACAACTCCCCTAAAGTCGTCACACTTACCCAGCTGGACACAGAGGCCTCAGTGCTGGTCTGGAGTCCGCTCCCCAACCATCTTTAATGCTCGGCATAATTACATATCAGAAGCCAGGATGAGATGTTCCCAAAACCAATAATTAAAAGTACACTTCATTTCATATCTTCCTTTCGTGTGGAGAGAAACATTTTCAAAAGTATTTTAGAATATCCCAGGGCATTTTAAAACTCTTTAGAAAACCTAAGCCCTCCATAATAGTTTTTTTCACCTCCTACTGGAAACATCCCCAACCATCTTACTTTCCAATGTGCAAAGATTAGAAAACCACTAGAAAATGGAAAATTCTGAAGTGAGGAGAGATTATAGTTATTCCTAATGTGGGCCTATTCAGGCTTACCATGCTTTTTTGAATCTTTTATTTCTTTACAGTGGAAATGTTTGAGCAGTTGTAGTTCAGGCAGAAAAGCAAAGGCATCCCTCCAGCTCAAGTAGAAATCCCTCCAGGATCTGCATAAACCATATTAGAAAGCAGCTTTTATGTATCTAGAATAATTACACTTGATTTGAAGAAGTTTGTTTTTTGTTCAGCTAACTTTAGCATTGGCTTTAATCGGGACCAGATGCATTGTCGCATCCTGGTCGGCCCAGCACCTTCCGTTCACATATAAATGTGTGTGTACGTCCATGCACCATGTGCATATATACATACTATACATGCGAGATTGGACAATTAAGTTGGTGAACTCATCCTAGAAAAAGTGCTGCATACCTCATGGCTGACTATCACTATGGTCACCTTTGAAGTACTCCCTTTTGGGAAGCTGTGCCCCAATGCCCGTGCCAAGTCCACACTTCAAAGTGATCTTGGCACCCTTTCTTTGGAACGGTCATCAGAGCTGCCATTGTACAAGGTCTGACAGTGAAGTTCACAAACTCATCCTAGAAAAAGTGCTTTAAAGGGTAGACTAGGCTCTGGCCATTGGTGCACACCTTCTCAAGGGGAGTGCTTCAAAGGTGACACTCGTGATATTTAGCAGTAAAGTATGTAGCACTTTTTCTAGGATGAGTTCATGAAATTAATTGTCTGACCTCTTAAGCATAATCACATCTGCATAATCGCAGCCCAGGACATCTGCCACCTGATGGCCCAAGTGATCCCTAGTTTCTGTGACTTTTCATTGGCTGGGCTAGGATCGTGTGCTCCTGTCAACTGAGACGTCACCACTCATGCTCACATTCTAACCCTCATCCCCCAAAACAGAATGGCCCAAGCCCCTGGCTCACTTTGAGTGACATGCCTACATTTGTGACCCCTCTGGGTCCTTTAAATCCAAGAAATGGAAGAGTGACCTAAAAGAAACGAGGGCTGAGTCTTTAAAGGATTATTCTCTCTGAGAAAAAGTTCAGTCCCTGGGAGAAAAGAGCCTTAGGCCTTTGGGGAAAGTATGAGAAACATTTTGATCTTTTCACATAAACCACTCTACTTTTCAAAACCTGCTGTCCTTTTTTTTTTTTTTTCCAGAGAGCTAGCTGAGCATGTGTAGAAATAAGAGAGAAGAAATAAAATCCCACGGTAGGGACATTTTGAAATAAATACCCACAGACTCATTTCAAATCAAATCCTAAGCATGTAAGTTGGGTTCTCGAAGCAGTTTGTCCTTCCCAGGGCTGGCAGGAGGGCCTGACTCAAGTGATTTATTCCCAGGAACATGAGAATGTGCAGCCATTCTTCCTGTCTGAACAGACTCAGGAGTGGCCTTAAACTCGGAGCAACATGAAAGCCCAGGACCCAGGATCCAAGCAAAGGGGACCAGCTTTGGCTCTGGGTTCAGAATCCCCACAGCCAGCAGGCAGAGGGCAGACCTGTCTCTGACCCTCCTGGGCTTCCAGACCCCCACCTTCCTGACACATTGCAGGAGACGTTGGCTTTGTGGCTGAAAACACCACTGTTAGGGCCTCGCAGATGGAGAAGAGAGCTTTCCAGATGTTGCACACAATAAAGGGAGCTTTTATTTTATTATTTCTTTTTTTAATGAGGAGTGGGGGAGTTGTAGCAAGGGCAGAATGTGAGCTTTCAGAGCCTCCATCGGCCGCGTACTTGCATGTGTGTGTCAGGCAGAGGTGTGGCAGCACAGTGGAGGGGCAGATGCGGCCCTGTCACATCTGAAACAGCCAGGCTGCTCCTGTTACCACAGAAGGCTCCTTGCTCATTCCAGCGCGACTGGGAAACTGCAGGAACGGGCTCTTCCCCTCTGTGTTTTCATCTTTGTGTAGACAAGCATTCCAAATGGGATTAAATGAAAAGGAGAAATGAAACACACATTGCCAGTGTTAGTTAGCGCACACACGTAGACCCACTGGAGTTTTCCTTCTCTCTCTCTTCCCCCTTCCTTCTCTCTCTTTAAACAAGGAGAGGCAAGCTGCAAGCATAATGATCCTGAAAGAGCTGCTGCCTCCGGGAACCCAGACAGACTTTTGCAAAAAACAAAAATAAAAAAATAAAGGCTGTGGTGTTTTTCCTCCTGGTGTGGAGGATCGTGTGAGACTGACTTTCCTCTTCAGTGGAAGAAGCCAGGATGAACGTTTCCCCTGTCCTCCGACAGCCTCTTTGGGGGACAGATCTTTTTAACAAGCCATTTCCTGGTGCATGAATAGTCGGTCCCCTTCCCCCTTTAACAGTGCCAGGCACCACATCAGACATCAAAGCTCTAATGAAATCCACTCTTTAATTGTGTCTTTTTTGCTTCGTTACTTTCTCTTCCCCTTTGATGAAGGCTGCACCTCTGTGATCGCCCCCAAATTGATCACTTTATTTTCCAGAGGATCTGAAAACTGCTCACTGGATTGTTGTTATTGCTTTCTCCCTTCCCTCTTTTCTTCCTTAGGTTGGGGACACTGCCCTTCTCTGTCCCAACCCCCAACCTCCCTGGAGTCAGCCAACAGTTAAAGGGATATTCACACCTTTTCCCCTCCTGGCCCTTCTATTCTTATGAAGTTTCCATTGATTATTGTCCTGAAATTCCTTCGTCCAGTCATAGATAAAAGGATAATGACTTCAAAGGGAAGAATTAAGAGTTTAACCCCAAGCTAAGAGAGTGGACAACTAGGTAATTGAGGGTAATAACCCATCACAGACTTGCTTTCAAAGGATCGCCAAGCTGAGCTCTCAGGTGGCTTTAATTTTATTAACATTTGTAGCCGCTGACTTGAGAAGACGGTCTGGAGTCATTACGAGCTTCAAAGCTCCAGGTAACACTCGCCCAGGCCAAGAACCTGACATCAATTTGGACCCGCGCGCTCCCCTCTATGCGGATGGCAGCGATTGCTGCTAACCCTAAACTTCTCTGCCAAACCACAGACCCCAGAAACTCTGGGGAGGCAAGATCAAAGGTCCGGCTCAGCCCCACCTCTTCATGCTGGCAATCAGGAATTCAAATCCAAGGAGGCCATTGAAAAACTGGGAGGTTTCGGGAAGGGAAGGGAAGCCTGCCTTTTTTTGGCGTCAGGGGGCCTAGGTCTGCACACAGCTCCCAGGGCAGTCTTTGTAGGTGAGGCTGGGACTCCCCCGGGTCCAGGGAGCCCAAATCTAACCTGCGCTAGCCTGGGAGGCAGACAGTGGGTCAGGGGAGGGCGTGAACCGGCAGGGGCTCCCCTTCTCCACCTCGGCTTCGCCCAGCCCTCCCTGCATTCTCTGGGATGCCCAGCAGAAAGAAGCAGGCCTGGTGACTGTTTTTGACTGAAAACATAGTGTTTCAAAAAGTGCAGTGACTGGCCTGGAAATCACCAGCAAATTGGTAGTAGCAGAACCCAGAGTGAAGGCAGAGCTGTGACTCCCACTGCTAACCATGGGTGAGAAGGCAGGACCTGGGGAAGCAGGGAGAAGGGCGGCAACAAACTATGAAATTGCTCAGGAGGCCCAGCCGTGCTGCGGCCCCAGCAGCATCCCTAGGAGCACCTTGCCAAGGCCACCCGGTCTCCTGCTGCTCAGCACATCTGCGCGTCGCCCTTCGGTGAACCCTAGAGCCAGAGAGATCCTCTGCTTGGTCACTGTGGCCCCTTGAGACCCATCCCCTGATTTATTGCACTGATTGCCCAGCTCTGGTCTCCTTTCTCCTTTCTCTGGGGTTGGAGGAGAGCTTGATAGCCTTCCAGGTCACTGGAATCGGGAGGCTTTCCTGGTGCGTGGCTTCAGGCTGTCCTTTTGGCGGTTAGAAGTTTAACAAAAGGCCTTTGAAATGGATCAACACTTGAACAGCTGCCAGGGCAGCTATCTGCAGGCTGCAAGGCGGGGCTCTCTGACCACATTCCTGGGCCTGTCCAGTGGGGCAGCTGGGGGCTGGGGAGGTTACCATCCACGCGTCTCCTAGGCTTCTACAGAGAACCATTGAGTCCTCAGAGGACTAGGAAATGCTCCCAGGGCCAGCAGCATGGCATAGTGCTCCACGCAGAGCATCACTCTATCAATGTCCCCCGAGGGCATGCAGAGTGCAAGGGCTCTGCCCAGCTCTCAGGGGAGTCTGGGTCCAGGCAGGCCTGACTGCAGCCCCATCCATCTGCAGTGCTTTCTCTGTTCTGTGCAGTGGTGAAAATGACCGCCACCCGAGAAAGGGGTTGCAGCATCTCAGGCCACAGCCCAGACTCCTGGAGTGGAATTGCATGCTTGGTGCTCAGACGGAAGAATGGATTGGCAGGAGGAGGAAGAAATAGCCAGGCTCCTCCTTGTCCCTCCACAGCAACCAAACCAACCAGTCCTTTGTAGCACCACTGTTTGGGGACCCTTCCCGAGCCCCTTGGTTTCAACACCTTTTAACACCAGTGATCTAATCAGTTGGTCAAACTTTTCTTCCTTTTTTTAGCTCATGAAAGCACACTTTGACCAACTGTGCCTGCATTGGCAGAGAGATCACAGAGAGTGTCCCCTGATGAAGGGCATGTTGAGGTACAGCTGTGTGTACATGGGCCAAAATAGGCTTTCCCTGATCACATGTGGGTTACACACCCTCCAGACCACGCCAGTGAGGGCTGTTCAGTCAGCTCATTGCATTTGATTTGTCCTCGGGAAATGATAGCCTGAGGAAATGGGGGTGATTCGTTCCACAATCCAACCCAAAATTTTAAAAAATCATCTGCTAATTTTGATACTATGCACGGAGCCCTGTGTTCTCTCACAGAGGAGAGAACTTGGTGGGAACTGGAAACATCCTTAGTGTGGCCTGCCCTCCCCACCCTGCCCCTGCCCTGGGCAGCTGCGTGGACAGGAGCCTTCTGTCCTTCTTCTCTTACCCAGAACCCCTGTCAGCAAAGATGTGCCTGAGGTTAGGGTCACAGGCCCCAGCTCTGGGACAGAACTAGTCCATGTGTGAAACTGGATGCTGGGAATGTGTTGCCAACCTTTGATTTTTATGATGTTGTAACCCAGATGTCTTAGTTCAGACACACGTATGATGTCTTGGAGGAAGCCCAGACTTTGAAGTCAGACAGACATTGTGCTCAAGTCCACACTCTGCCATTTTCTGACCAGTTTAGCATGGACAAGTCCCAAGGCCTCTCAGATTGGCATTTCCTCCAGGGGCATATGGTGAATCAGGAATCAAGATCACCTAAGTGCTAAGGGCTGGGTATCTGCCTTACATGAGGTTCTAGGAAGGTGAAAGGGAATGAATCTCACCCTTACCCTTAAGGAACTCATGGTCAAGAGCTCTTTTTTTATTTGATACTGTGTCCAAGGGGAGTCTGGCCACCCTGGAGCAGCTCATGGACTCCCACCCCTCACTCTCATCCCCACCTTTGGGGCATCAGGATCCCCACAGTAACATAGAGCCCAAACCCCAACAGAGAAGCTGGCAGAGGTTATACAATCTCCTGACAACAATCAGGGGTGTCCAACCTTTTTTTTTTCTCTGCCACACATTAAACACTAAGGAAAGCTGATTAGCAAAAAAAAAAAAAAAAAGCCCAGTATATACTTTTTGTGATATCTGACACCACAGATAAGCAAAAAAACAAACATTCTCATAAAATCAGCATGAGGCCTTCGGGGGCTGCAGACTGGACACCTCTGGATCTAAACTTTAGATGTAGGGCTGGGCGTGGTGGCTCACACCTGTAATCCTAGCACTCTGGAAGGCCAAGGCGAGTAAAGACCAGCCTGAGCAAAAAAGCGAGACCTCTTCTCTACCTAAAATAAAAAAACTTGCCAGGTATTGTGGCTGGTGCCTGTAGTCCCAGCTACTCAGGAGGCTGAGGCAAGAGGATCACTTGAACCCCAAGAGTTTGAGGTTGCTGTTGAGTTACAAGGCCACAGCACTCTACTGAGGGCAACAAAGTGAGACTCTATCTCAAAAAAAAAGAAAAACTTTAGATGTTATAGACATAATTTAAAATGTTTCTTTTTGTGATCTTGGAGATCCACAATGACAAGGCTTTGTAAATGGATCTGGAGCCCAGGTTTGCATGTTTCAGAGGGAAATGTCCTACCTGTGGGTCTAGCAGGGAGAGGATACGGAGGATCTGTCAAGCAGAAGAGAAAAAGTGACAGGTCCTCTAACCCACATCATCCACAGCCTTGATTTTCCAACAGAAAGATGATGTCTTGGGGGGCACCTGCGGCCCAAAGGAGTAGGGCACTGGCCCCATATGCCGGAGGTGATGGGTTCAAACCTGGCCCTGGCGAAAAACTGCAAAAAAATAAAAGAAAGATGATGGCTTCTCTACTTGATTACAACAGGGAAGAGATTAGATTTGATACTAGATGGCCCCTAGGCTCAGTCCCATGTGCACAGTGTATAGACTGTCCAGCCCTGGCCTGACTAGAAAGCCCCTAGCCCTCAGCATAAGCTTGCGTGCTGCCTTACTCCAGCGGCCCGCAAGCCCTTTCCTCATTTCCACCACTCACAGATGACTGGAGCCCTGTGGAAGGCTGGCCTGGCCCTGGAGGTAGTAGGCCAGACTCAGAGCTCACGTATGCCTGGCTGAGCATGTCTGGAGGGAGGGCTGCCAGGGAGCTGGCACCAGCCCTGGCTAAAGGCCTATGGAAGTCTCGTTCACTGGCCAACTTTGATCTCTGTTTATCCTCAAGTCTGAAGAGCTGACTCAAATGCTCAGTGATCAATTGCATTTTGGGTGGAGACGGCATGCCTTAGTGATATCTGTGGCTATAGGGACAGACAGACCAAGGTCTCTGCCAGTGTCCAGCATCCGGCCTTCAGGGTTGAAGTTCTAACCCATGCACCTTCTCATCTTTGCGAGGGCAGCCACCAACCTGTGGGGCACATTCTGTAAATGTCACTGCCCTCCCTGTTGGCCCTTGTCTGACCTTACTCACTATTTTGGAGTGGAGTGCATGGTACACTTTACAACAAGCTTGAACATTCCTAGAGAACTTGACTAGGCTAAAATCCCATTTTTATCCTTGTAACAATCTTCAAGGTGAGTAGGGCAGGTGGAGCCATCCTGCTGTGGAGATAAAGGGTAGTGAGTCACCCACGGATGGGGACTTGGCCTTCCCTCCGTTCAGTGAGCCAGTCAACGGCAGCCCTCGCCTGGCCTCTGAGTCTCCTCAGCAAAGCCCTGTCAGAGCCATCAACGTGGTTCATGGTTAGCTTGTGAGGGGCTGGCATTCCTTTCTTTGCCAAGTCCCTGGCCCCTTCCCAGCTGCAAGGAATTTTTCAGAGCCATAAGGCTCCCATAATCCTGGAAAAGGAGCTGATTGGCCATCCAGTCTGGGGCTTTCCTTGACATCCTAGATGGGAATCATACAAGTTCTTCCCAAGCGCTAATTCCCAGCTGGTCCTTGCCAAGACCTGTGTGCATGGGGCCAGCTCACATGGGAAGCAGATGCCCTCTGTTCCCTGCTCTTGGGCCCTCTACAGGTTTTTCCTGAGACTGATTCCTAATAGGACACATGAATTCCCATCTTGGGCTCAGATTCTGGAGACCCCAACTTAAGACAGTTGCAGAAATCAAATGTAAATATCTAAACAAGTATAATCACTTAGATTAGTGTGATAGAGCCCCGTGGGGCCCTGCTTCCTAAGTCCTTCCTCTCATTTTGTCTGAAACACAGATCGGGCTGCCTAGCTCCCCTGCTTACCCATTTTGGACAATTTATCTGTAAAGTCAAGGCCATGCTCCTGGTGGATAGTCTGGTTCCTCTTTGATGTGGCCACACCAGCCTCTACTCCAGACACCCCCTTGCCTTTGTGCCATATGGCTCAGTGGGGGGGCTGTGTGTGACTCTCAAGACTGCTTCTGGCTCCCTAGCCTTTGCTGAAGCTGTTCCAGGTTACCCTCCTTGGGCTGGTCCTGCCCCTTCATCTTCTCATACAGGGGGGCTCAGTGCCCCTCTCAACCTTAGCCCTTACCCTGTGTCTGTGTTGCTGTCTCACAAAATGAGGGCTCCTGGAGGACAAAGCCTGTGTTGACCATTACTTTCAATTCTCCCAGCATGCATGTGACAGGTACCTACCCTCCCTGGGGAGCTCTATGAAATAGAGTTATGGACTAAATTGTGACCCCCAAATTCATACATTCAAGCCCTAACCCCCAATCTCTAGAGACAGGGCCTTTGGGTGATAATTAGATTTAGATGAGGTCATGAGGATGGGGCCACCATGATAGGATTAGTGCCCTCACAGGAAGAGACACCAGAAAGCCTGGTTTCTCTCTCCATTTAAGGACATAGCCAGAAGGTAGCCCTCTGCAAGCCAGGAAGAGAGCCCTCACCAGGAACCAAAATGGTTGATACTGTGGCCTGGGACTTCCAGTCTCCATAAATGTGAGAAGTAAATGTCTATGGTTTCAAACACTCAGCCTGTGGCATTTTGCTGTGACATCCCAAGCTGACTAATACTCATGGGTACATTAACCCAAACATGTACATTTCTGGGTGAATATTAAAAGTCCTGTACTAGAATCCAGCATTGAGACCTGCCAAATATTTTTGTGTTTTATTTATTTATTTATTTATTTATTTATTTATATATTATAGGGACAGAGTCTCACTTTGTCACCCTGGGTAGAGTGCCGTGGCGTCACAGCTCTTACCAACCTCCAGCTCTTGGACTTAGGTGATTCTCTTGCCTCAGCCTCCTGAGTAGCTCAGACTACAGGCGCCCACCATAACACCCAACTATTTTTTGTTGCAGTTTGGCTGGGGCTGGGTTCGAACCTGCCACCCTCGGTGTATGGGGCCGGCACCCCTCTCACTGAGCCACGAGTACTGTCCTATTTTTGTGTTTTTTATTTTTAACCATAAGAGAAGAAATTGAAGCATATCCATCTATTAATTTTATCCATTTTTAGGATATGGTTTAGGCCAGTCTAAAAATCAGTAAACTAAGCTGCTGACCCCTAAATCTAACCTCCTGGGTTCCTGGAGAATAGCTCTGGATCCTGGATCTGTTGAGACCTCCCGAAGGACTCTGATGCAGGGGACAGCTGCAGCCCACAGTACTATCTGACACCACTGGGCCTGAGCACTCTAAGGCCAGGTCTAAAACTGAATTGACTAATGCTGACCCTCCATGGTCCTACTGAATCTGTTTTGATTGTTATTCTATTTCATCTGTTTGATTTTTAAATTTTTTTTTTTTTTTTTAGACAGAGTCTCAAGCTGCAACCCTGGGTAGAGTGCCTTGGCATCACAGCTCACAGCAACCTCAAACTCTGAGGCTTAAGTGATTCTCTTGCCTCAGCCTCCCAAGTAGCTGGGACTACAGATGCCTAACACAATGCCCAGCTATTTTTTGTTGTTTTTGTTGTATTTGTTGTTGTTTGCCAGATCCAGGCCGGGTTCAAACCCGCCAGCCCTTGTGTATGTGGCCAGCACCCTACCCACTGAGCTACAGGCGTCACCTGATTTTTAAATTTGATGTATCACTGGTGTGTGACAGACAGAGTCAGGCATGAGGCAGGCATCCCCAAACTGTGTGGATTGTGGATTCGTCTGAGATGAAAGCAGTGAGAATGTCTGGAGGCACCATCCCGACCACTCCCATGTCACGTGGACATAAGCCTCACCTTTCTGAGCCCAAAGTCGCTATTCTTCCTGCGGTCCTCTGGGGTCAGCGAGAGGGGCAAGTGAAACTCTCTTTCTTCTGTTTTGGGTGAGGGATTGAGTGGAGAGTTGGGTGAGAAGGGATCTCCTACCTCCTGGCTCTGAGTGGTGCTTGGAGACTCCTGGGGCCTGCGGGACTCCCTGGTGGCGCCACCCACCTTTTTAGTGCCAGCACATTGGCCTTGGCTAAGCTGCTTCAGTCAACAGTGGGCTCTGCCCCTGCCAGGAACTCTCAGCCGTGGTCCCACAGCCAAGGTTTTGCACCTCTTCATGGAGGCCAAGGCTGCAGGCTTCCTCTTCAGCCTATTCAGAGCCCCTTGGATCTCGCCCCCTTTCCAAGGCCATCATCCCCTAAGAAATAAGCAAGCCCTTCTCAAGTGCCCCTGATCCCTGCGGGGGGTCCTCAGGGACTTTGGGGGCAGATCCACCAGTCACCCAGGAAACTTCCTCGGTCTTCCACACAGGAAGCCCCGGGGACCCAGGCAGGAGAAGAGTTAAATTCTGGGCTGAGGCTTCAGTGTTCAATTTCTTTATTTCCTGTTGATGACATTATTGCCTTCCTACAACCATTGACACATGTTGCTTTCATCTGTTTCATTTCAAGACATGAATACACTCGCTGGAAACTATGCTTAATAGCTAAACTCAAAACATTTGGATTTCCTCTCCTTCTGTGACTCTTTGTTGGTATGCCGCATTCTCTAGTGGGGTTTTTTTAGGTGGTGGTGGTGCGTATTTTTTCAGCCACCATTTTTAGCCAGCAAAGAGAAGTCACTGGCCCTGGCCAACTCCCTCCGGCTTGTCTGCTGTATGGGGGATGTTCCACTTCCCTGGAGGAGGCTGATGGCTCCCTGCAGGTCATGGTGGGGGAAGAGCATCTCTTGGCCTCTCCCTCTGCCCAGCGCCTTCCCCAGCCCGTCAGGGAGAGGACAGGCCTTGCATGCGGGATGGGCAGACATAGTTCTCCGTGTTGCTGTGCCCTTGAGCTCCCACCTACCCTTGCTACCTTCCCCAGCAGCACCGGGTTCCATGACTCATGGCTTGGAACTTCTGAATGAAGCCTCAGGAGAAAGAAGTGAGCTTGTCAGTCTGGGCTCAAGGACTCTGGGGAACAAACAGGCCTGGCTGTGGGTGGAGGGGATCTGGGCAAGGCTCACCCTGGCCAGAGCTCGAATGGAAAGTGGCCATGGGAAGCAGGCCAGCCTCATCTGGTTGGAATTGGGTCTGACACGTGTTTCCAAACCTGGTTGCAGAGCCGTGGCTGCCGCTCACCCTTCCCTGGGCAGGGACAGCACCGCCTATTGATGGCAAAGTGAGCAGTCAGTCTGCTATGGAAGGGGCTGAAGTTAGGCACCCGCCTGGCCCAGGGTGACTGTTCCCATCCCCACTGGGCTCCCAGAGGATCCTGGATATTTTCCGATGAGGAGGCCAGACGGGGGAGGGGGTGAGTAACCATTTACAGGGCACTTACTGTATACATGGACCTTCATGTCCATTTTCCCATTTTATCCTTCTAGTAACAGAGTGGTTTTTTCCCATTTTACAGGAACAAAATTGAGGCTCAGGAAGAGTGAAAAAATTTGCTCAAACTCACATTGATTTCCATTGGGGAGATTGGGATATAATCTCAGATTTGAGGTCTCCAAAGCCAGTTTTTGTCTGACTGCATCATACCTGTTCTCTTCCCAGCAGCCCAGGGCAGGGGGCAGGGGGTCTGAGGGAGAGGGGACATAAGCCAGGATGCTTTGAGAAGTCCATCCTCCTCCTCTCCGTCTTCCCCACCCCTTTTCCCTCCTTCACCCACCCAAGGCCGCTTCTGCCCAGCAGTGTCCATTTCAGGCAGGCAGGAAGAAAGTCTAGAAAAGCTAATTGATGAACGAACGTCTTGTGTGCCTTTTATCCGGGAGGAAGAACATTTGAGGCCACTCCGCTGCACCTTTCAAATCCATAGTCACAGCCCAGAGTCTGAGACAGCAGGAAGTATGAAGAACAGACACTTCAAGGAGGGAGGCCTGGTAGGGGAATGGAAAAGCTAAAGGATTAGAGGGCCTGCAGATATATTGCTCTTATCTGTCCGTACTTGCCAACTAAAGTTCCCCTGCTAAGGAAATGGACTTCAAATTCTATAAACCTAATTCTACATTTTCTTCCATTTTCTTGTCTGGTATTTCCAGACTGCCCGTGTTCTGGTCTGCACGTGTGTGTGCGCGCGTGCATGCACGCGTAGGGGTGCACAACTGTGGACAGAGACTCACGTGAGCACTCAGCCTAAGCCTAGCAGTCCCGGGGTGCCTTTCACAGATGCCATTTCTGACAGTGTCTCGAACAGGTTGTCTCCAACCACCCCTGGCTGGGACTCTCTGATGCCATAGCCCCCAAATTAACTTCCAGGGCTGCACAGGATCCCAACAGCCATAGGCCTGGTAAAGACACACTCACCAAAGTAGTTTAAAAATATTTGACTAGATATAAGAAGACATTCCAAAATGGGAGGGTCGCCCAAAGATGCTCTGGAATCCCTTGTGGTAATTCATTATTTTAGTAAAAGTGGTACAAATTCATAGAAATTTTGTAAAGTGCAAGATAATACTGTTCGGACCAGAGCTCCCCTCAGTTGACCTTAAAGAAAGATGGATGTGTTCCAAGAATGAAGTTGCTTGGCCAGGAGCTGGAAGCCCACAAAGGTCAAGGCAGCTGCTCTGTCCCTAGGGGACGCATCCCCTGCACCTGCTTTCTCCTCACTTCACTGAGTCCCCCACCCCCAGTGGCCATTCATACACTGGCCTCTTTCCATGGCTTCAGCCAAAGGGAGCACAATTTTCTCTTTGTTTCTCTGTTCATATTTCTGAGCTCAAGGGCAGCACCTGTGGCTCATCAAGTAGGGCACCAGCCCCATATACTGAAGGTGGCAGGTTGAAACCCGGCCTCGACCGAACTGCAAAACAGAAAAATAGCCGGGCATCGTGGCGGGCACCTGTAGTCCCAGCTACTCTGGAGGCTGAGGCAAGAGAATCGCCTAAGCCCAGGAGTTGGAGGTTGCTGTGAGCTGTGATGCCACAGCACTCTACCAAGGGCGATAAAGTGAGACTCTGTCTCGCCTAAGCCCAGGAGTTGGAGGTTGCTGTGAGCTGTGATGCCACAGCACTCTACCAAGGGCGATAAAGTGAGACTCTGTCTCTACAAAAAAAAAAAAAAAAATTCTGAGCTCAAGAGACAAGCAGAACAACTCAGATTGTCCTTCTAGGACAGACTTCTCAATTCATGCAGTGCTGATCAGGCTATGATGGACGGCCCATGAGTGACGCAACCAGTGTAATCCAATCACTGTGCCAGGGACCTGGGACATGAAAAGGGGGTAGGAGTCACATGGTGCAAAATATATATTTGTTTATTTATTTATTTACCTATTTGTTTTTGTTTGTCTCAAGACAGAGTTTACTCTGTCACCCTGGGTATCGTACCATGGCATCACAGCTTGTTTTTGTGCGCTCCCTTGGGTCATGGTGGCCAGCCGGGAGCGCACAAAAACAAGTATAAAAAGTGAGAAAAGAGTGTGGCGGTGGCTCACACCTGTAATCCCAGCAGTCTGGGTGTCCAAGAAGGGTGGATTGCTTCAGATCAGGAGTTCCAGACCAGACTGAGTCTCTACTAAAAATAGAAAACTAGTGGAGTGTTGTGGCAGGGGCCTGTAGTCCCAGCTACTCCAGAGGTTGAGGCAAGAGGATTCTTTGAGCCCAACAGCCTAAGATTACTGTGAGCTGTGATGCCATGGTACGATACCCAGGGTGACAGAGTAAACTCTGTCTCGAGACAAACAAACAAATAGGTAAATAAATAAATAAATAAATAAAAGGTGATCCACTATCCTCTCATCTGTACTTCACCAACTCTTTTTTTTTTTTTTGAGACAGAGCCTCAAGCTGTCACCCTGGATAGAGAGCTGTGGCATCACAGCTCACAGCAACCTCCAACTCCTGGGCTCAAGCGAGTCTCTTGCCTCCGCCTCCCAAGTAGCTGGGACTGCAGGCGCCCGCCACAACGCCCAGCTACTTTTTGGTTGCAGCCATCATTGTTGTTTGGCGGGCCCAGGCCGGATTCGAACCTGCCAGCTCAGGTGTACATGGCTGGCGCCTTAGCCCGCTGAGCCACAGGCACGGAGCCCACTAAGTCTTTTATTGTGATACTTTACCCATTGAGTACAATACCCCATACCATTTTCCATCTTGCTTTTTGGAGTTAACATCAGATTATAAGCACTTCTTTTTTTTTTTTTTTTGTAGAGACAGAGTCTCACTTTATCGCCCTCAGTAGAGTGCTGTGGCATCACAGCTCACAGCAACCTCCAACTCCTGGGCTTAGGCGATTCTCTTGCCTCAGCCTCCCGAGTAGCTGGGACTACAGG
>CAUYRH010035465.1:0-12512 GCA_963574655.1 Perodicticus potto | reverse complement strand
GTTTGTACCTTTATTTCTCTACTTTTCCAGTCACTCTCTCAACAACCACGTCTTTCACTTATTTATCTTGTTCACTGTCTCCTCCACTGTTGTCTGTTTCTTTTCTTTCTTTCTTTTTTATTTTATTTTATTTTTTTTTTTGAGATAGCCATCTCAAAAAAGCCATCACCCTGGATAGAGGGCTGTGGCATCACAGCTCACAGCAACCTCCAATTCCTGGGCTCAAGCGAGTCTCCTGCCTCCGCCTCCCAAGTAGCTGGGACTACAGGCGCCCGCCACAACGCCCGGCCATTTTTTGGTTGCAGCCATCATTGTTGTCTGGCGGGCCCGGGCTGGATTCAAACCCGCCAGCTCAGGTGTACGTGGCTGGCGCCTTAGCCCATTGAGCCACAGGCGCCGAGCCGAGTGTGTGATTTTTTATGCAAGTCATGTAACTCCCTGAGCCCCATCTTCCTCCTCTGTGGCATGGGAGACCTTTCTACAGAGTCTGGCAGACAGTGGGCACATGACACAATTCAGGGAGCAGCCATTGGGCACCAACATGCTGGGCCAGGCTCTGGGCTGTCCCAGAAACTCAAAGGTAGACAGGAGATGGTTGAGGTGGGGCCACTTCGGATTTTAGGTACAGCTGTCAACCCCTGCCTTTGAGGAAGGCAAATCCTAGGACTTAAACAAATTGGAAAGACTCATGGACTAGTTTTTGAAATACTATGGTAAGAGCAGGCGAGCAGGACGGTCCTTTCTTCAGCCCTGTTCCTCTCCAGGCGGGCAGCAGCCCCTGCAGGAAGCCACCCCGAGCACCCACAGGCAAAGCTCCTGACATGGATGCCCACAGGAGCCTCCCTTCCCCCAAAGTCATGGCTTCCTTCTCGGAATAGGCCTGCACCCCCTACACGCCCCAAGCCCAACCTGGGATGAGCATGGAGGATGCTCTGTGAGAGCTGGCCAATCCTTGGAAACAGAGGTAAGACGTTCAGGGTTGGGGAGCATGGTCTGGCGTCTGAACCCACAGACACCCAGACCTCTGTCATGCTCCCTGGAACTTTTGGCCTTCTGTCCTGACACCTGACCAGCCACTCCCCACCCAGGACAGAAGTTTTTTCTCCTCCTATGCATGGGAGCTGTCAGACCGTGGGTGCTAATCACCGATCTGTGCTCTTAGAGGTGTGGGTTTGCAAAGGACGTCTTTTGTTCTTGTTAGAGTAGCTAACCTCTAAATCTATTTAATACCCCTTCCCTGGTTGTCCATCATTATGACACATGATTTTCCAAAGGATTTACTATTAGTTAGCAGCACAGGGCTTTCTCCCTGGGGTAGCAGCTACTTGCAGTGAAGAAAATGCATGTTCAATGTAGCAATTTGTCTTTTTTTATATATTTATTATAAGAGTAAATGAGTTATTGTTGGAGACTTCAATATTATTGCAAATTAGGTGCTGCAAACAGAGCTGGGCCATTTATTATGTTCCTCAACTCCCACCGCAAACACGCCAGTTCGGAAATCAGCTGAGAGTTCCGGCCCTTCCCAGGGTGAGCATGGAGGGACTCGCGGGGTCTGATCATGACACCCACCGAGTCAGGTTGTGCCAGGGGGAGAGGAGAAGGGAGCCACCTGTGCAGGTGGATGTGGGGCCTCAGAAAGGGAGAAGAAAGTTTGCTGTGCCAGGTAGTCAGTGGCAGGTGGGCTGACAGCTGGGGTCTGGACTAGAGGAGGCACATGGTCCCCGGTTGTAACTGCTGTCCCCATGACCTGTTCCAAGCCCATAGCTGTTGTTGCAGAGCTGAGGTGGGGTGATTGATCTGTGCCCACAGTAGCTCCTCAGCTGTGTCCTCACTTCCAGGGTGCTGGCAGTCCCGTCTACAGAGGCTGGGTTCTCTTTGGGGGTATGTCCTATGAGAGAGAGTGGTGGCTAGAATTATACAGCCTACGGGGAGCTCCTCTAGTGTGGGGCACCCTTGCTGAGGAACTGTTCCTGCTGGTCCTGTCCTACAGTCACCTGCCTAGACTGAAGATGGACACAGGGGCTCTCCGGGATGCATATAATGTTAGGATCCTTGCCCAGCAGAGGTGAAGTTCACACTGCAGCTTAAGCGTGACCTGTGGGTTGTCAGCACCAAGGAGTTTGTGGGTTGAGACTCAGGCACACGAAGATACCTGAGGCTGGAGGAGCCCAAGGGAAGGCCACATAGCCCAGTGGTCGGGGGCACAGGTTTCTGGGCACAGGCCAGCTCAGATTGGAGGCCTGCTTCTTTGTCATCTGCCACTTGCATGATTGTGACTAAGATACATAACTTTGCTCTAACCCCAGTTTCTCTTCTGTAAAACAGAGCCCAGACCCCTCAGCATTGCTGGGATTAAATGATCTCTTGACCTTGAAATACTCAGCACAGTACCTAGCCCATCATAGTAAGGGCTCAAAAATCTTGGCGCGGTGCCCATAGCTCAGTGGTTAGGGTGCCGGCCATGTACACTGGGGCTGGAGGGTTCGAACCCGGCTTGGGCATGCTAGACAACAAAAACAACAAAAAAATAGCCGGGCGTTGTGGCGGGCACCTGTATTCCCAGGTACTTGGGAGGCTGAAGCAAAAGAATCGCTTAAGCCCAAGAGTTTGGGGTTGCTGTGAACTGTGACGCCATGGCACTCTACCAAGGGCGACACAGTGAGACTCTGTCTTTAAAACAAACAAACAAATAAAAAAAAATTGTTATTTAATCGGCTATTCTGAACGTGATAGGCTAAACTTGAAACATTAGTTAGTCACTGCATTTGATGGCAATGGTACTGCATGTGAGTGACAGACACGAAGGAAAACTACCACGCAGAAAGAGCCAGGGCTAAGATTTGCGAATGTAGGGTGCAGTCTTCTTTTGTGTTTATATGTGAGACACACCTGTGTCTATCTCCTTTGTACATATTGTATTTGCTACCTTGTGACCTTTTCATCTGACCAGACCAGGCATCCTGTCCACTCACCGAACCCTTATCATTCAAGTTCTGTAGCTTTTGTTTGTTCGTTTAGTTTGAGACAGTCTCACTCATTCACCCTAGGTAGAATGCTATGACATTGTATCTACCAGCCTGAGCAAGAGTGAGACCATATGCTATGACCATTGTATCTACCAGCCTGAGCAAGGTCAAGATTCCCATCTCAACCTCTTGGGCTCAAGCGATCCTCTTGTCTTAGCCTCCCAAGTATCTGGGATTACAGCTGCCCACCACAAGGCCCAGCTAGTTTTTCTGTTTTCTTTTTCAGTAGAGATATGGTCTCACTCTTGCTCAGGCTGGTCTCGAACTCCTGAGTTCAGGTGATCCACCCACGTTGGCCTCCCAAAGTGCTAGGATTACAGGCATGAGCGGCCACATCTAGCGAGTTCTGTAGTTTTCTGATATCAGGACCTCTTTACACTCTGAAAAGTCAGGGCTTCAGAGAGCTTTTGTTTTTGTAGTGTGCATTCATCAAGGAATATTAATTTTGCCATTTTAAATAAAAACTAAGAAATTTAAAATAAATTTTAAATTCATTTAAAAATAATAGCAATGAGTCTATTTCATTTAGTGAAAATAACTGATTTTTATGCAAAAAAATTGACAAGGATGGCACGAGTTTTCAGTTCGCAGCTCTTTTTACTGTCTGGCCTCGTAGAAGGTAGCACTCTTGCTGCCTTTTCTACATTGGCTGTGTTGCGTGGCAGCTTTTGGAAACCCACACTGTTCACTCAAGCAAGAAGAAGAGCGAAAAGGGCAAATAAGATCTTAGAATAATAAAGATAGTTTTGACTTTGCAGATCCCCCAAAGGAGCCTTTAGGAACTCTAGGGTCCTCAGACTACATCTTGGCTCCCTGTTAATGCCTCCATAATGGTTTTGACCTTCCCACTGGCGGCTGGGCTGCCAGCATCTCTCCAGCGACCACAGGCTCCCTGGGCCCCCGCATCTCACCAAATACATGAGCATTCAGGCTCCCCTCTCCAGCACTATAAAATGGAGTCAACATAAAATCTCTCCATTTGCCGAGTTTGTAACCACAGTCTCCTTTTGGGGGCAACAGGAGGCAACTGCACCACCTGGGGTCCTCAGCAGGCCTAACACTGTGCCTGGGACACACATGTTGTGGCCCAAGCTTCATGTTTGGAAATTGCACCAGGAATGAGCTGCTGCCTCCCAGGTCTGGAATCTGCCTCCGCTGGCCTAGTACATCCTGTAGGGCCTTGGCCACAGGCAGACAACACATCCCTGCCTTGTCCTCACCCCAGAGGTCTCCCGGGCTGCATCCAGGCCCTGACAGCCCGGCCAGCCAGAGTGACTGTTCAACCATCTGGGTGCCTCCTTTTCAGAACAGCTGTCCCAGCCAACAGAGCCCAGCTTGTGAGGGCTCCTTGGGTCTGTGTGAGAGCCCCTGTTTGCCTTGGCTTTGGTTGGGTTTCTCAACTGGCTGGCCAGCCCTTTTCAAAAACTGGCTGGTGTGTTTTGAAACTTATTTTTCAAAGAGAAAAATTCCTGGACCTGGAACAAGAGGGAGAAAAAGTTATAATAATCCAAAGCACCGGTAGTCAAAGTAGGATTGGGAGAGTTTAGAGATATTGAAAGTTGTCGCAAAACAGCTCACTGGTCAGGAGAAGGGCTGGTGGTACTACGGGTCAGGTGGGGGGGGGGCGGATGATGGCCTGGTCTATGCTAACTTCTCCCTACGTCAGCATTTGGGGAAAGACATGTGTGCCCAGAAGTTGGCCTCGCTGCTGTCTGTGTAAGCAGGCCCGCCTTGAATGTCTGCGGATGGCATCTATCATCCGTGACCTGTAACGTTTGTACCGGTTGTTTATGGTCTCGGCATGCATTGTTTTCTCGGGGCTGAAATATAGCACGCTAATGAGGTATCTCTCTGCTCAGGAGGATGCAGGCGGCTCGGAAAGACGCTTCAGCAACATGCTGACTAGTTTGTCAACAGCCACTTGCTGTGGCAGCTGCTGTCCAGGCCAAGAAGAAAAAGGAGTAGGGGAAGCTGGAAGAACCCCGAGGGTAGGGGATTTGGTGCCTGGAAACTCAGCTCAGTCAAGGGTCTGCCTTGCAGGTGACTTCACATGAGGTATAGTTGTCTGCAGGACCCCCAGCTGTAGTGCCGGTCGTTAATGGAGGAAGGCGTCTCAGGGGTATCAAGCAAGCTCGGCTTGGTCCTAGCTTCTTGGACATTTTTGACCTGACACTCTCTGCTCTTGGAACCTGTTCTCTTCACGCATAAATGGCTACGAGGAGCTTGGTGGTGCCTGTGCCCAGAGTGGGGTTACTTCGCACATGCAGGTCCCCTTCTTGAGCAGGCACCTGAGACAGACAGGCACCTGGTGTCTGAGCAGAGTGGTCGCTGACTCAGTGTCTGTGTTAGTTCTGGCTAACACCGAATGGACAAAGGAGCCTGGGAGAGCAGACCAAATGGAGAGGGAGAGCCCAAGGAATGACTTGAGCCTGGCTGAGAGGAGCCCAGGTGCTGCTCACTTGGAGGAGGGTGTGCAGGGAAGGGGCTAACGGAGAAAAGCCCCCCCTTTTTTGGTGGGGAAATTGCTTACAAATCCAGGCAGGGAGAAAAGGAACGGACTAGAATAGAGTTGCAAGGAGGGTTACAATAAATGCAGCCTGTTCTGGGGACTTGCCCTGCAAGTGGGCTGGGGTGGTCTGTGAAGCACTAGCCCCAGGCCAGGCCTCTGCAGACACCCTCCTTCTTCTTTGCCCCGGGACATCCCTACCTGGATCATTACCTCTAAATTCTATGTGGTCAGTCATGACCCAATCCCAGGAGGATGCTTGTGGAACTCCCTAAGCTGATGATAAAAACTCACATGGAAGACAGCATAACCCCAGAGGGCCAAGACTGTCTTGCTGGGGGTGGGTGTCTGGGTTAGCAGACACTAAACCATATTATAAAACTACAGTGATTGAAACAGAATGTTGGCACAGAAAGGGATAGAAATACAATTGGGAATTTAGTTCTTTTTCAGGAAGGCTAGCTATTTAAATCGGTAGGGAAAGAACGGACTGTTCACTAGGTAGAGTTAAGACATTTGGTTATATAGGGGAAAAGTTAAAGTTGAATATTCCTTACAAAATAAGTGCAAAATGGATTCAAGAATTTAATGTTTTAAAAAGTCAAGATGTTGACAGCAGGTTTCTCTTTTTACTAAGCCACTTTGGCAGCCATGCCTCCCCTTAACACTCACCGATACACTCCAGGCCCCAAAGATAGATGAGATCAAATCTCACCAGGAGGAAGATTTAAAAATAATTTGTTATGGTTCAAATATTTGCCGGAGAAATAAAATGAAGGGGGGATGGCAGATGGGGGGGCTTTTCTTGCGAGGGTTTACAGCTGGCTGGGGTGGGGGACAGAAACAGGGAAGCCAGATGGCAGAGGTGGTGCCGTTTTGGGGCCGGCCTTGCTCCAGGTCTTCTGTGTACCAGCTCCCGGCCCACTGGCCAACAGGCAGGAGCAGGGCTCTGTTGGCCCTAGTGGAGGCAGGCCGTTGTTGGGGCCAGGCACCTGGGATCCTGGACAGGTGGAGACTCATTCTGTGGAGGCAGATGTACTGGGGTTGGATGACACTTACGCTTTAGGCTCTGTTTACTTGGCCCTTTCCTTGGCCCTGTGCTTAATTGTATAATAGATTCATTATTTGATATTCTTTTGCTTAAAGAGGGATCCCCAACTATGTAAGCTTCAGGCCCCATGGGACCTGAGCCAGCCTATGCTCACACAGCAGGCAGCAGTGAGTTAGGAGGATAAGATGGCTAAGAAGGCCTGGCAGCTGTGGGGCCTCAGCCCTGGGTCTGGGCCCAGTCCTCCCAGCACAATCCCAGGGCATCTTGTCTGGCTTTTCCTGCTCTCCCAGCAGACCCAGAACAAGGCCTGCTCCTGAGCACTGTGCCCTCATACCACATCAGTCCCAACTCCCTGAGACCAGACTGTGGGCACAGTGCACAGACCCTGTCTCACTCACTTGTTTCTCTAGGGCCTCACATGTCTACACTAGAGCAAACTTTTATTTTTATTTTTTAAATTTTTATTTATTTATTTATTTATTTTATTGAGACAGAGTCTCACTTTGTCACCCTCTGTAGAGTGCTGTAGTGTCACAGCTCACAGCAACCTCAAACTTTTGGGCCCAAGCAATTTTCTTGTCTCAGCCTCCCTAGTAGCTGGGACTACAGGCATCTGCCACAATGCCTGGCTATTTTTTGTTTGTTTGTTTGTTTTTTTGTTTAGCAGGCCTGGGCCAGGTTCAGACCCACCAGCCCCAGTGCATGTGGCTGGTGCCCTAACCACTGAGCTACAGGAACCCAGCCTAGAGCAAACTTTATTTATTTATTTTTTTTTTTGAGACAGAGCCTCAAGCTGTCATCCTGGATAGAGTGCTGTGGCATCACAGCTCACAGCAACCTCCAATTCCTGGGCTCAAGCAGGTCTCTTGTCTCCACCTCCCAAGTAGCTGGGACTACAGGCGCCCGCCACACCGCCCGGCCATTTTCTGGTTGCAGCCGTTGTTGTTGTTTGGCGGGCCCCAGGCTGGATTCGAACCCGCCAACTCAGGTGTACGTGGCTGGCGCCTTAGCCCATTGAGCCACAGGTGCCGAGCCCCAGAGCAAACTTTAAAGTAAACTATTTTGGTATGGCTTAAAAATGACTACACATTCTTCAAAAACAGTCTTAGAATATATGTACATTCAGAAAAGTGCACTCATCTTAAGGATAGAGCTTGATGAATTTTTGTCATCTGAACATACCTGTGTAACCAACATCCAGACCAGAAACAGACCATGGCCTAGAGCCAGAGCCCCCTGTGCCCACTCCCCAACGCAAGGGAACAGCACCCCTGACTTCTGAGCACATGGTGTAGTTTTGCTTGCTTTTGTTTTTCGTGTAAGTGGAATTATGCAGTGTGTGCACTTTCATGTTGGGCTTCTTTCTTATATTAGGGGATTCATTCGTGTTATTTACATGTAGTTGTGGTTTGTTCATTCTCATTGTTGGAAAGAATTGTTGTTATTCCGTTTTTGTGATTATAGCACATGTATATGTATTGATCTGTTCTAATGTTTCTGGACATTTTTTTTTTTCAGTTTGGGGCAGTTCTTCTCTTTTTATGAGCATCCTCGCACAGTGTTGGTGAATGTATGTGCTCGTTTCTTCTGGGAATGCACATAGGAGTGAAACTGCCCGATTTTAAGGCACGTGTGAAGTCCGCTTTGATAAGCATGGCCAGTTTTCCAAAGTGGTTATACTAGTTGCCTCAGTTTTGATAGTGGAATTTGCTATTGAAATGTTGTTTGTTTATTTATTTTCAAAAAAAATTTCTTGTATATTAACATCTGGAAAAAACTGTTCAGATTGAGGTAGATACTCTAAAGTATTGGCTAAGCCTTCTTCTCCAAAAGGAAACTGAAGAATTGTGAACTCAGAAAAATAGATCTGGGGGAAGATCCTCTTACACACTGACTCACTTGCTTACCTATTTATGCTTCCTTCAGCCACCAAGACTCCGTGTGTACATCTCCCTACTAGAGGCAGATGGAGAAGAGATAGACAGTCTTTGTTCCTTGTGATATCACAGTCACAAAATGTATTAGTTACCTCTTATTGCCAATAATGGCCCTAACTGGGGAAGGCCATCTCTTTATACAAATAATTAGGTCCAAGAGGAGCTGCCTAAGCAGAATCATGGTTGTAGTAAAGTCACTTTATGGTGTCTAAAGACTTGGCTGAATAAAGGGGAAAGTTTAAATAAATTAGTGTTTAGCTATGGATGAGACAGTATGAATCCACTAAAATATTTATGAGGAATCTTAATGACACGGTACAATATTAAAAGGAAAAAAGCAGAATTATATATACAGTATGAAACTTATTTTTCAAACTCACATCCTGTAGCAAAAAGAAAACACACACACACTCTCTTGGTCTAATTTTTCTGGTTTTAAAAATTTCTCCTGGCTACAACCCTCCGAACTTGCCCCTTCTTGCCTAATCCTGCCCTCTCAACACCCCAGAAGTCCAGTCTGCAGCCACAGGATAGCGTGTCTCTGTGTCCCCTCTGGCACTGTCCTCTCGGATCTTGGAAGTTCCTGGCTGCCTTGGTGTGGGTCTGGCATTAGCTCATGGATCTCAGTTGCAAATCTGTTTCCTTGCCTAAGCAGGACAGGGATTTCACTTTCTGTGGCTTCTGTGTTCCCCTCACGTCCAGCCCTATAAGACAGCTTTGGCAGAGGTGTGAGGCCTTTAGCCAGGCACTCTCCAGCCCAGAGGAGTTCCCAGGACAGTGGAGGAAGAAAGGGCCTAGCACTTGGGGGGTTTGCCTAATGGCCGTGGCTGGCTGAGTGTTCAGAAGGGCCTGCAGGTCAGCGGCACCCGGGTCTCGGGGGGCTGTGAGCTTCTGAGCTTGGATTTTGGTTGGTGAGTGGATGGTGGGATCAGTTTGTATCAGAATTCTCTGGTGGACTGGAGAGAGCTGCAGAGTGGACATGGGGAGAACCACTGGGAAGCCCTTGCAGCCTGTCCTTAGGCAGGAGCTAACAGACAGATTCAAGGCCAAATTCCTCACTGGTGCGTAGAGAGAGGGTGCTTCAGTAGCCATGAGGAGGGCAGTGTGGACGGTGGATGAATGGAACCCCACTCCAGGCCATGGCAGGATGGGCAGTGCTCCCCAGTGACACACTTGCTTGCCTCTGGCTACCACCCTGCCCAGGAGCTGTATGCCTGGGTAAATCTCAGGCTGGAGTCACTTAACGACTGGGCTGTCACCCCACAGTAACCCATAATTACTATGTAGGAGTTTGTGGATGAAAACCAGTAGATTCCAATTCAGCATGTTAAGCTCTGCATGCGCCTGATCAAGGAGGAGCTGGGAACCTATGAGAGCCCGCACGGGCGCACAGCAAGCCAATCATAGTCTCCAGCAGCTAACTGAGCTGCCAAGGGCAGCCATATTTCAGCACTTAGGATTTTAAATGCTGGTTAAAGTGCCCATATGGAGAAGAGTGTGTATACTTTCCTATTTCTGCTCATTGTGTTGGAGATAAGGCTAGGAATAAATTGGAGTGGCCCGAGATGCCTCCTCAAGCTCCCTTCTCCTGTCTCTGGCCAGTATTGAACTGGCCACAGGGGTCTGACTTCTCAACCTTTTCCTGAAAGTGCCTTTTATGGGGGAAGGAAAGAGTTTTCTTTAAGGAACCTCAGTTGTGAGGGACAGGAGATTGGAATGTTTCTCTCTGCATGCAGACAGCGTGAGTGGGTGCTGGCTTTGAGCCCCCTATCCAGACACCCCCTTTTCACATAGATTTCTACTGCACAGCCATGGGGTTTCGCTGGTTAATTAGAGAATCGGGCACACTTAATTACTTTCCATTCAGGTATAAAGCAAGGCGGTTGATTAAATTTCCCTGTCCTTCCCAGCCTAGGTCCAGTCTCCGAGGTGCCATCCTGTTGCCTGATGTCCCCATCCTGCCCAGATGTCCTCCCTCCTCCTTCCCATACACTGCCCCTCTCTCCAACTCTGCCACCTGTCCTGGCCCTCAGCTCTGCCCTTCGGAGGGGAAACCAGGTCACATTTGTGGTCATGCACAAACACACACAAACCCTGCCCTGCCTCACTAAAAGGCTGAGCCTGTGGTTTTTCTCTCCATGTCCTTGAACATCCCCCAGACATCAAGAAAAAGCCAAGCACCTAAGGACTAGGTTAGGGCAGTTGAGATGGCTGCATATGAGAGAGATTATAAATATATACCTCTTGGCTAAATTATGTTTTTTCTCGAGCAGAATTATGATTTGAACTTTGAAAATTAACATTTTGGCATGTGAGGTGACACTAAACTTAATTTGGATCACCTGAATAATTGTTTTCAGCCATCCTACACAACACCCAGCACAGCTTCTCCTAGCTGTGTGGATGCAATGCAGATTATTTTCCATGGTGCAGGGAGCAGAACATGAAATTTGTCTTTCTTCTTATCCATCCTTTGAAGGCAGCACCTCAAGTTATCATGATAACATGACCTCTCTGCATCTCAGTTTCTGAATCTGTTACCTGGGCCCAAGTCAGTTGCCTTATAGGATGGACAGTAATATTAACTAAGTAAATTCATGTAAAGCCTTAGGCAGGCCCACAGAGGTCCCAAGGCCTTGAATGTGATGCTTTCAGGAAAGGCAGCTCAAATTCAGGGTCTCTGGGCCCTACTCCCAAATGCCTTGTTGTGGCTGACACAGCCCTGAAGTTTCCTGCACCACACCGAGAAGCACAGCTGCTGGGGCAGTGTCTGCTCATGGAAAGCCTGGCTCCCTTCCTCAGGGACTCCCTCCCGGCAGGTGGGGGAGATTTGTTGGGGGAGGACAGGTAAAGCCAAGGCTTTGTGAGTTTGTGGAGTAGCAAAGGGGAACTGGGGCTCCAGTGGTGACCGAGCATCTAAAGATAGCTCATGATGGTCCAGGTCCCTGAGGATGCAGTAAAATAGGATGCAATAAGATCCTACAGGTTGGTTCCAGAATATGCCACCCAAGTATGGAGGTGGGAGGGGCCATACAGCTTGGAAATTAAACAAATTCAGCCTACTTCAGGAATTTTACTTGGCTGTGAGTTTGCAACTGGTCTCTGAGCCCGTGTAGATGTGTAGAGTTAGTTTGACCTTTGGGGGTGCTGGCCTCTGAGATGAGGGGTCCCAAGAGCCATACCTTCAGAGGAGCCCAGCATGGGAGATGGATGGTCAGGATCAGGCATCTCAGGGCATAGGCCTGGGGGCGAGTCTTCCACAGCAGTTCATGCACAGGGAAGGGGTGAAGGCAGCAAAGGAAAAGGCAAGGATGATGTGTTTGGGTTGAGGGGGGTTGGCTGGGAGACAGCCCCAGCTCCACCCAGTACCAGCTGCTCTGGCTTATGAACTTGACCAAGGCTCTGTACTTCCGTGGGTCTTGGTTTGCTTGTCTCTGAAATGCAGGTGTGTGTCCTTGGAGTCCCTCCAAGCTCTGTGAATTTGTGAAATGCAGATGGAGGAAAGACATCAAGAAAGTCACAGAGAGGGCGATGGGTTTGGTTGCAACACGCAGAGCTGTCTGCAGTCTCAGGGCAGGCCTGACTCATCTATCTTTGAGCACAGAATTGTCCAGGCCCACGCTACTTTGTCAGCTCCCTTGGTCATCCCTCCTCTGCTGGACATTGGAATCTCACTGCCATCCAAGATGCCTTCCTCCTGCTCACCTCCAGGGCTGAGATAGCTGCTCTGGTCTCACATCTGGTCTTAACTGGCTCTCTTGTCTCTTCTTCTTTTTCCTATTTTAAAGTCAGGTCTATTGAGGTATAATTTGCATATAGTAAAATCCACCCTTTTAAAAGTGCATACATTTTTTTTTTTTTTTGAGACAGAGCCTCAAGCTGTCACCCTGGATAGAGTGCCGTGGCATCACAGCTCACAGCAACCTCTAATTCCTGGGCTCAAGCGAGTCTCCTGCCTCTGCCTCCCAAGAGGCTGGGACTACAGGCGC
>CAUYRH010035463.1:0-10049 GCA_963574655.1 Perodicticus potto | reverse complement strand
AGTTGGAGGTTGCTGTGAGCTGTGATCCACGGCACTCTTCTGGGGGCGATAAAGTGAGACTCTGTCACTACAAAAAAAAAAAAAAAAGCACAGTGCTCCTGAGCACATCTCATCAGGCATCTCATAAACAAAAGACCAGCCCAGATAGTTTGTGTGTGGGAAAGTGTAACAGGAGGACACTGGCAGCTGCCTGAACAAAGCTAGAAGAGTGGCTAGGGGCAGGTCAGCCAGAAGAACGGCCACGGGGACATCCCAAAGTCTAGTGCCAATGCTTGGACAAAGCTGGGATTGCCTAAAAGGACCGGAAATACACAGAGAATCGCTTGGCCAGACCTGGTGTGTCAAAGCACAGACTATAGGCTGCAAGAGCCAAAGAGGCAGAGTCTCCACCATGAGAGTAATAGCTAATTTTGGTGGAGGTAGTATTACTACACTCCATTACAGATGAAGACACTGGGGCTTAGCAAGGTTAAGAAACATGCCAGTAATACACAGCTAGTAAGGGGTGGAGCCTGAACCCCCCCATTTCTATTGGGCTATAAGGGCAATGCCCTTGGTCAGATGGCAGGAAAAAAGAATCACATCCCCACTAAGAAAGAGGCATCCAGCCACTACCGTGTAGGTACCAGGGAAGGTCACTTGTCTTCTCTAGTTCAAGTTAATGAATAAAAGAAGGAAAGGGGTACCATGAAGGAAGCCTTTCCCCCATCTTTACTCCCAGGAAGACAATAAAAGAAGGAGGCAGAAAGGTTGGTGGGAGGTAGAGAAGGACTAAGTCAAATATGGGGAAGCATTCCTTCCCATAACCTCTCCCTGGTCTGGAGCTAGAAAGCATGAATTCTTCAGGGTGGTAGTTTTATCTGTTTCTAATTGCAGAAGTATTTCATGAGTGCATTTTGCCATAGTTCAAACAATACTTCCATATACATATCAAAATATAAAAGCTCTCCTCTTTGTTCTCCCCCAGTACCAAACCTACCCCTGCCCTGGGGGAGTAGCCACTTGAACAGTTTGATGTGTCTCCTTCCATCCTCTTCTGCTCATTTGTAGATAGATAGAGCACAAAGATAATCTTGTTTCATTGCATAAATGGAACCATAAGGTACATGTTATTCTGCACCTTGCTTTCCTCATTTAGCATTAAGTATGGGTCTACTGGTCACCATTTTTTTGTATTTATTTTTGTTTTTATTTTTATTTTATTTTTTTATTTTTTGAGACAAGATCTTGCTCTGTTGCCTGAGCTCTACTGCAGTGGCATCATCATAACTTACTGCAGCCTCAGACTCCTCAAGCCATCCTCCTGCCTCAACCTTCCAAATAAATAGCTGGAAACTACAGGTGCATGCCACCACACTTGGCTAATTTCTTTTGGGGGGGAGGGGTCTTGCTAAGTTGCTAACTCCTGATCTCAAGCTATCCTCCCACCTAAGTTTCCTGAAGTGCTAGGATTATAGATGTGAGCCACTGTGCTCAGTCTCTCACCATTTTTGATGGTGAATAAACTATAATCTATGTAACTACTCCCTCATAGCAGACATTTAACTTTTTTCCAATTGTTCTCTCTTTCAAAAGTAGCACATGCATTTTTTGGTACAAATGTGAATATTTCTTTGGAATAGATGCCAAGAAGTAGAATTGGGAGATGCAACAGTGTATGTGTATTTTTAATTTTCTTGAGTAATCCCCAGTTGCCTTCCCAAAAGGTTACATTAGTTCATACTCTCCCTTCATTTTGTGACAGTGCCCATTTCCCTGCATCCTTGCTTGTACGTGATTCTATTGGCCATTTTAGTTTTTGCAAGTCAGAGAACAAAAATAAATGGCATTTCACTATTGTTTTAATTTGCATTTCCCTAACAGTTGGTGAAATTAAGTGCTTTCCCTTGTATCTCATAATTTTTGCCCATTGGTTAGTTGAATTTCTCTTTGATTTGTGGATGATCTTTGCATCCTCTGGATAGTGGGCCTTTATCTATGGGATATGTAGCAGATGTTTTCTTTATCTGTCACTTGCTTTAATATTATCTTAAGATTTTTGGATGAACCCTAGGACAGTTGCTTTTCTCTATTTTCCAAGTTGTTCAAAATTAGGAGTTATTGACCCTACCTCACATAACACTGGCCCAAGGAGGATATCTAAGGTAACCTTGGACACACTACACAGAATGTTCCTAAAACATATATGGGTTAAAATTGGGACTGGTAATTTCAGATTTGTCTTAGAGTAACTGCTACAGGAATAAACAACTCCTACATGCAGATAATTAAACCTTTTTCTAGACCATGAGTCTGATGATTTTACTACTCAAAATGTATGTTTTTTAATGAGGTAAAGACTGATTTTATTAATTTAATCTTTATTGAAAACATCGTTAATGATGCCTGAATACTTTTAAAATTTAATTATGTTTTGCAAAACAACTTATTAGCACATGTTAGGATGATGCTGAAGTCTAGAAAGCCTCCTAATAAATAATTGGAATGTAGCAGTACCTAGAAACTCATTAGTGAATACTAGGGTCCTTGGGTACTCCCTTTTGTTAGAAGACAAAAGGAAATAATTAAGGAATGACTACAGAAATGGATAATGTACCAAATAAATTTAATAGGAAAAAAGATGTCAAGGGACATGAAAGAAATGAAGTTGATTAATTGCCTGCACCAGCAATCTAAAGCAAAGCCAGGTCTATGTCTGAAGGTTATGAAACAATGTGTTCCTTGAAGTAAATACCGCAATCTTGTAAAAAGAAAAAGAATATATCAGAGAAGAATTGTGAAGGGTTTCACTTCTCACCCCTCCAGTGAGATACCTACAACCAAACCTTTACTATCTCCCGTAAGAAAGGTAACGTCAAGATGCAAAAAGAGCTCTGACACCTAGCAGACCAGATGCCATAGCCATGGGGGCAGAGCTGAACTGGGGGAGCCCTGGGCCTAACAGCCATGAACTGGGCAAGGCTGTGACTTCCCAGGCAGTCTGCAGCGAGGCAGTGATGGCAATACAGGGGAGGAAGGACTACAGAGGAAGGACTGTAGAGTCGGAGTGGACTCATATGGCTGCCAAAGCCAGAGTTGTTCAACTGCTGAAGAAGAATAGAAGGACCATGATTCCAAACAAGAGAGAGCCACTGGTGGTTGGTGGTAAGGGAAACAGCAGACTTGGCAGTAATCAGCCAACTGGAAGTTGGACACTTTGAAATTAGAATTTTTGGTAATGATTAGTGCAGATGATACGATAAAGATGATTATCTACAAGCCACAGCTCTGGTTAAGTCTCTCTCTTCCTCACCCCCGACTCAGAAACCTCTGAGGCTTACCCAGTGCCAAACAAAAACATTCCTACTCCTTAACCTGATGTTCCAAATCCTTTCTCCATGTTAGAAACATCCACATTCTTATGTGGGGGTTGGCTTGCTTATATCTTACAAAAAAGATGATAAAAACAATCAGATATAAATTTCTCTACATCCTTTTTGTTTATACACACACACACACAGAAGGTAAGACAATTAAGTTTGCAAACTTGCCACCATGCGCTTACATTGGCAGCACCGTACTAACAGCTCAGTAAAGTTTCATAACCTTGGTATATCAGTATTCACAGCTGTGTTCATGTCATCGTGGGACAGTGTCTTGCTGAGTGGCATTCATTATTGTTGCTGTGTACTTCTATGTGCCATTGTGAGAATGTTGGAGCTTGAGTTAGAGCAATGAACAAACATGTTTTTTTTATTAGACATGGCTAGAGTGGATGCATAATCAAAGACATGTTAGTCCAAGTTTATGGGGATAATGCCACAAAGACAACACCAGTGTACAAATGGATTAAATGTGTATTGGTTTTCTGAGGGAAGAAAAAGAATCATTGATGGAGAGGTCAGGGAAGCCAGTAAGAAGCAAATCTGATGAAAACATTTGCAAAAATTCATCGAATTGTGCGTCAAAATTGTCAGCTGACCATGAAAAGCATAGAAGACCAAGTAAACATCAATAAACAGGAAAATCTTAAGTGAAAATCTTGGCATGCAACAGGTGTGTGCAAAAATGGTCCCAGAGGAGCTCACCAATGAACAAAAACAAAGGAAAGTCAAAGTTTTCCAAGACCTTTTAGAGAGGCAATTCGATATTTTGGGTTGTGTTATCTCTAGTGATGAAACGTGAGCATACAATATGAGCCTGAAACAAAGCATCAAAGTACACAATGGAAGTCAGCCAATTCTCCAAGACCAAAAAAATTCCATCAGTCCAAATCAAGAGTCAAAATGATGTTGCTAACCTGTTTTAGTATCAGAAAGATTATTCATTATGAATTTGTACGAACTGGACAAACTGTTAACCAAGTTTACTATTTGGAAGTGCTGAAAAGGCTGTGTGAAAAAAATTAGATGAAAATGACCTGAACTTTTCACCAACTCACAGCTCTTGTATCATGACAATGCAGCAGCTCACACAGCACTGTCTGTGAAAAAGCTCTTAGCCAGTAAACAAGTAACTGTATTAGAACATCCTCCCTACTCACCTGATCTAGCCCTCAATTACTTTTTTCTTTACCCAAAGATAAAGGAGATATTGAAAGGAAGACATTTTCATGACCTTCAGGACACCAAAGGTAATATGATGACAGCTCTGGTGGCCCTTCCAGAAAAAGAGTTCCAAAATTGCTTTGAAAGGTAGACTAGTGGTGTTGGTGCATAGCTTCCCAAGGGGAGTACCTAAAAAATGGCCATAGTGATATTTAGCAATGAGGTATGTAGTACTTTTCCTAAGGTGAGTTCATGAAATTAATTGTCCAACCTTGTACATATTTTCCTTTTGAAGTATTGCATGAAATTGTTCTGTGAAGTTGAAGGCTAATTCATGCTGCTGATCAGGTATGGTTCTCCTTGAAAGAGATAGCTGTTTGTACTTTGAAATGTTATCAGGATCTAAGCATTCTATGTCTTTGACAATGCATTCTTTCACAATTTCTACATCCACTTTTTTTTCCAAGTAGTACATAAGCTACTTTATAAGTTGCTTCAGTGGCATTATTTCCAGGTCTTATTGATGCTTTAAAGAATTGCCTTTGCTTTTCCTTTTCATCTCTTAATTCCTGCAATACTATCTTTCACACCTCTCGCTCTAATTTAAAAGATTTGTGGTCCTTATGAGTGTTAAAATGGTGATAGGCATTGAATTTCTGTGATGTTGATATTGCTGTAAGCTAGCAAACCATCTTATCTTTATCAGAAACAAGATAATATTGTAATTCCCAATCCTTATTTAAAAATCTGTTTTCTTCCTTCCACATTCTCTTGTACTTCTCTGACATGATGGGCTGCTAAGCAGACAGAATTAAAAAATACTATTGAGGGCAACGATTTACAAATTATACTTCAAATGGAAACACAGTGCATCACTGTCAAAAGCTGATAGCAAACTGCATGCTTCACCCCCATAAACTCTCACCAACCAGCCTCACATGATAGTAGCATCAGTCAGGCGAGGGAAGTTAGAAGTAAATCGTGAGTGTAGCAGCTGTCAGTTTAGCCCTTATGGCTTACTAATGTTCTAATTATGCCAGTCAATCTGGGAGGAATATTTCATTGACACTAATGTTATTATTGGTATTTTAAATATGTTCATTTAAAAAATGAAAATATAAAAGACAAACAAAAATGTATTAATAAAAATAAAAGGATTTGTTCTATAAAATGTGGATTCAGTCAAAAGGCCACACTCAAGGATCCAGAAGACCAGATGTGGCCTTAAGGCCACAGGTCCCCACCACTGCTTTAGGTTCTAGGGTTATTCATTCAGCCATTTGTGTGCATCTATTAAGTTTGAGGCCTGGTGGGAAATGCACAGACCCACAGGAGAGTCTCCCACCTCAGGATACTTATAAGCTGCCCTATCAAGAAGATAGGACACTTTTCTTATTGATTTGCTTTAGTTCTCCATAGATTCTGGTTCTTAGCCCTCTGTCAGAATCGTAACATGTGGGTATCTTCTCCCACTCTGAAGGTCATCTCTTTGCCGTGTTTATTGTTTCCATAGCTGTGCAGAAGCTTTTTAGCTTGATCAGGTCCCGTTTATTTATTTTTATTGTTGCCACAATGGCCAATAGTGTCTTCTTCATGAAATCTTTCCCCAGGCCAAAATTGTTATGAGTTTTCCCACACTTTCTTCTACAGTTTCTATCATTTCAAATCTTTTATCCACTGTGAGTTTATTTTTGTAAGAGGTGAAAGTTGCAGGTTCAGTTTCAGTGTTTTTACATGTGGCTAACTGATTCTCCCATTTATTAGAGATTCTTTTCCCCAGCATTTGTACTCAAATGTTTACAGCAGCTCAATCACAATCACAAAGTTGTGGAAACGACCCAAATGCCCATAAACCCATGAACAGATTAATAAACTGTGGTATATACCATGGGATACTATTCAGCCATAACAAAGGTGGAGACTTTATATCTTTTGCATTTACCTAAAGGAGATGAAGAACATTCTCCTTAGTTAAATATCTCAAGAATGGAAAAGCAAACATCCCATGTACTCAATACTAATTTGAAACTAGTAGATGAACAACTACAGGCCCCAAAAGAGAAAATCACAATTAGATTCAAGAAGGGAGGAGGGAAGAAAGGGGCTCTGTAAGCTCCTACCTAACAGGTACAATGTAGAGTTCTATGGCAAGCTTCCTGGACGAAGGACTCAACTACAACTTGGATGTTACCTTGCAAATGCAAGCAACGTAATCTAATCATATGTACCCTTATATTAATCTAAATTTTTTTTCAAAAAGAAGATAGAACAAAGAAGACTCCGGGACTGAGCCTGTAATTACTCTGCAGAGCCCCCTCCTAAGCCAGGCAGTAGGGCTTCTCAGCCAGGCCTTTTTGGTGGAATAATAGGTCACTACAAATAAATGTCCTATAAAAGATTTGGAGACATTTTCCCTGAGATAATCATCTATGGTACAATTTTCTCTTCTGTGGTCAACCTAGAAAAATCTACGGGTTTCTTAAATGTGCCTCAGGAGATTTTCTGATCCCTATCCCACTTGAGACAGTTTGATTATTTTTTAGTCTCTCCCCACATAACAGTATTTCATCAGGCTACTGCAGCCAGAAATGCCTTTCCCTGACTTCCTAAATCATTGCAAGCTTCTACTGGGCACGGAATTAAGTCCGTAAAACAGGCCGGGGACCAAGGCCTGAGGAAGATGCATCATTTGCATTGTTCCAGGAGGAGTCCTTGCGATGGCCTGCATTCCTCATGCTCTGCCATGGGCTCCACCTCTGCCCAGGCTGGCTAAAGTATTGCTTACTATCATTGCTAATCTCAATGAAAAAGAGTTAAAGAGCTTCTGATAGCATTTCCAAGCTATCCCTCCGAAAAGGAAAACTGAGGCAGTAAGCGAGAATAGCTCCCCAAGGCATGAAGGATGTGAGCTGAGTGGGAGGCAATCTGGTTTCTGTTAAAATACGGTCAGTAGAAAACCATGGGCTGCTACAGTCGCTCGTATTTGCCGGGCCAAAAAACAAACCTAATCCCCCAAGTACCAGCCAGGCCTATAAGAAATCAGGCAACACACTGGCTAGAATGTTTAATTTCCTCTGCCTCTCTCTTTGCTAACTTAGTCGCCAAAGAATTAGCTCTGCTTGTAAGAGACTATTAACTGTAGGCAGTAGTGCTGTATTTCAGAAGAACGAAGACGAAATACGGGGTAGAGCAGATGCAGGCAGAGCCTCGCCCGCGTCCTCCTGCATGACCTGCGCGTGGTGACTTCCGCTGCTAGCGCCTCCCACGCTCCGGGAGAGGGGTGGAGCCGGCTAGTGCTGGGGAATTAACACCCCACCAGGAGGCCTCAACCAATGACTGTTGAAGGTCGGACCGCCCCCAGCTCCCGGTCCCCACAGGAGGGACCACTCTGAGGTCCTCCACCGGCTCCAGAGGCCCCCCACCCCCGGGGAACTGAGCTCCAGCTGCCCGGGCGGTGACTGGCTCACTGTCGCCCCCTTTATTGGCTGCCTTCTCCCCATCTCACCGCTCAACCCTTCCCAGTGTTTCCAGGGAACTTTTCCCAGATAAACTATTTGCACTGTGGTCTGATTCCAGGAGAAACCACACTAAGATAGAGGGTAACCAGATGCTTCCCTCTGACGGTGGGGAGGGACAGAGGAGTGGGCGCTGGATTATGCAGGCTGGGCCCGAGGGAACTGAGTGAGTTGGGAGGCGGCAGGAGGGCCTCTGGCCCCTCTGACAGCCTCCTAGAAGTCACTGTCCTCATGGATAATGCCACATTCTCAGGACTTAGAAGTACCTGTTTGCCATCCACTTAGTTCTTTCCTTGCTGCATATGAAAATCTTAGCTCTCCCACTGCTCACCCATCATATTGGCATAACTGGTGATTTCCTAAGATCCAGGGAAAAAGCCACCCATTCCACTAAATACTCTCCTGTTGTTAAAATAACAACTCATAAAGGATCGTTGACATTCTTTGGCTGACATGTAGTCAATCTGTGGAAAAGAGATTCCTGCGATGATTTCTGTGGTACAGAAAATCATTACGTCATGTACATTGTTTCCAGCAGACGATATCCTGAGGCCCAGAGGGAGATTCTCACCAGAAACTGCATGTCACACGTGCATACACGCTGATACCCTTGACTGTGGAGAAAAAAGGTTACAAGTATTCCCCTCCGTGAAGAAGGAGACAGATCTGTTGCCAGTGACGGGTCAGAATCAAAATCCTTTCCTGGGAAGCTGAATGAATTCTTCATCTTCTCCCCCACAAGTCCTCTCCCCCTCCTTGCCACATACTCACATGACTGCTCCAAAGCAAGAGCTATTTAGAGTTGAGGCCTTTGGAATAAAGAACAATCCTCAGATTCCTTTAGTAATTCCTTGGCCACTTCTTTGGCCTCCTAATGCTGACCAAATCTAGATCAGGTGTGTTTGTTTTGGACCTCACGGGGCCTGGCCAGCATGGCCAGTATAAAGCTGTCTGCAAAATATTAGCTTTTGATATTTTTGAGAAGGGCAAAAAAAGAACAAATTTAACCAGATTTCATTTCTTCAGCAGTTTGTGAGTTAGGATTGGCATCAGTTAGGAATATAATCGCCCGGCCTGCGTCTGAAAGAATGCTGTCCTTTTCTAGTTTGCACGGCCTTCTAGCCTCTCGCTTGCCCTTATTAGCCACCCGTTCTTGTTCCTGGAGAGGTGACAGAATTAATGGAGGCTTCTCCCAATGAGTCCCATATGTCCCAGACCTCATCAGCCAGTGACAGCCAAACAGAGCTGTTGCCTCCTTTCTGTTCCCAAATTATTATGGCTAAAGTCTCTACTTGGTTTACTGCTAGAAATTAATCCAATTGTCTCAAAACAAGTCCCCAGACTGTTCCTGAAAGGATCTCCAAGCACTGCTGCTTAAATGCTCTGGAATACATCCCTGGGCTCCTCCACCCCTCCCCACCCTCTGGCTTCCTCATCTTCCTCCATGCTTCAGGGGGCTGCCATCTGCTGGGCAAGCTGTCCTCAGATGATACAGTTACTGGTGGCCACCATAGGCCTCAAGGACCCTGTGTCCCTGGTTACCACATCTAACCAGGCAAGGCAGACCTAAACAAGACATGGATAGAGGGTTGGGGCTAAGTGAAATGCTCCTTGGAGAGTAACTATAAGCTACTTCTGGAAGTGGGGCTCTTGCAGGGCTTGAACCCAGTGGCTCTGGGGCCCCATTCTTGGAAGCCTCCACAGCCCCTCAGCCAGGCATGCTGTGCTCCCAGCAGCCACCTGCCCTGGACTCAGGGCCCAAGTGCCTGTTTACATATTCATGCTCTGCAGACTCACAGCCCTGACAAGATAGTTTATAGCAGTTTGTTTGCCAGAACTCTGGGCTATTCAGTCTTTTTTTTTTTTTTTTTTTTTTTTGAGACAGAGCCACAAGCCGTCACCCTGGATAGAGTGCCGTGGCATCACATCTCACCGCAACCTCCAAAACCTGGGCCCAAGCGAGTCTCTTGACACCCCCTCCCAAGTAGCTGGGAAAAAAGGCGCCCGC